>JAHZNB010002865.1:0-10381 GCA_027744295.1 Callyntrura guangdongensis | reverse complement strand
ACACTGTCAACATTTTGCAGTGTACACGCTTCACACTATAGCTACCACGTGAAAGAAAAGTAACCCCTTTCCTGTGCTGATTAAATGCAGTACGTACAATAAGAAAAAAGAGAAAGTTATAACTGAGTTTGATTACAAACTAACTCCGTTTATAATGCAATATCAACTACACAAATAAAGTTACTTTTCCCCTCAACCGCGACCAACGAGCCCATAAAGTTATGCTCTCTCTCTCTTTTACTCATACAACCATATATGTTGTATGGGCTATTAAAAGCCAGAATTTCTTCTCTGGCACACCCTATCTGGAAAAGTTAACAGACCTATTATGTATGCCATGCTTGCCAGTCAAAGAAAAGGCTCACAGAAATAATAACAAACAAGTAGTGCTATGTCTGCATTGATCGATTAAAATCTTATTTCATTTTATTCTAGTGACAGCACACAACTTAAACTTTCCCAGGTACAAGTTGCCCCAGGTACATAGTTTATTGTACCTTAATCGCCAAGTACGGCTTAGTTTAAAATGCGAACCACCATCACCACCGACCGACAGCAGCAGCATATATTATTATGCCAGAGAATATAATACCACGAGCTTATGTCATATAATGCAGATTAGTTACACAAAAAATAGCACACAGTGAGTGCTCCATGCTTCATTATAAGTGTGTGTACTCACCCGGACATATTCGCTTTTACCTCCTCGCTTTTGTTCATTGTTGCTGCAAGAGAAGATGAAGGAAGTTCAAGCGTGCATGCCACGTATTATTGCCTTCATTATTACTTGTAAATATCAGATTCTTTCACCTCCAGTCATGCATGTCAAAAGAACAAGTTTGCATTTTCTTTCTTCTCAATTGAATTTTCTCCACGCTGTCCGTATGTCCCCAGTCAGTTACTTAGTTTTCACTGCCTTCGTCTCTGCAAGCATATAGTACTACCCCGTGTGTATAACTTATCGCGGTCCAGAGTACTGTTATTCCTGTGTGTTAGACACTTTTTTTAAAGTGTAAAGGTGGAATCTTTAAAAGAGATCCACACTGTGAAATGCTCGAGTACAAAGGAAACTAGCCTAACAAATGGTGGTACGTGAGTCGTACTCACCTCAATCTCATACTTTTTAGTGACAGACAAGTAGTAGGAGTGAATAAGCGGATTTAATTTGAAAAGGCTTCCTTTTTTTAGTAAAAACTTTTATTCTTGGAATAAATCTGATGTGCTGTGTACGCTTAACTTTCGCTCGTTTTGCGACGTACCAAAAATCTCGTTTTCCTTTTACGTACCTTAATCATAAATCCAATACTCGTCAGCGCATTGTAGTTAGTATGTGATGTTGAAAGCACTTCATAAGTTTCATGCATATGTAGTTTAGCTAAAAGAACGCGGTGGTTGATCGACTTTTTTTTAATCCGCATTCTATTCAAAGTGATACTCCATAACTTTCAGTATTGAACGTGCACACTTATATACGCTTAAACTAGGCATGTTTATTGGTAAACTGATGGGTTTTTAAGCACAACGCTATATAACTATAACACACAATAAATATTTCACCTATACTAGCTTCGAAAAGGAATTCCATTATCTTTTTAAATTGTATCCACATTCCAAGCTATTCAGATTTCAACGATTGAAAAATGAGTATTCCTTGAGGAAGTATTTTATGCCAACTTTGCTTTAAATTTGAATGACTCATATGATGCATGAAGTATGGCAATCTTACACTGCCAGATGGTTCCGACAGATTAATACTATCGATAAGTTCAATACGCCTGAAATTCTTACAGAAACTGCAATCCGATTATATTCAGGGAACTTTTGTGGAAAGAATATACTCTATGGACAGCGACAAACATTGAACCTTGTATAATGGGAAACTGTGGGGGTATACACAAGGGCTTTCTACTTCGGATCCCTATCTCAGAAGATTCCAACAGATTCCTACACTAATATCGACGTGCTGACGTTTCCTTCCCGTCGGATTGAGAAATGTTGTTACCAGTTGTAGTTCACTTTGTATCATGATATCTTGTCGGTTACGGTGTAGCGGGAGAGAAAGAGAGAAAAAGAGTAGGTTAATACATTAGGGATATGGAGTAGTAATATGTTCAGTGATATGTAAAATGAGCCTATTAATATTTCGCTAGCAAATTATACACAACGCATTTGCCTTAGCTTGGATAGAAATAAAGAAGCAGGGAGATGGTTGGAAGGAAAAGTTGAAATCTAACACGACATCCATTGTAACTGACATTAAAGACTAACGTATTCATCATGAAATAATTATCAGGTTGGGTATAAGATCGGAACACGTGACACTGGTCTTGGATAAAATATATCCAGTATTAAGAGTAGGTTGTATGAAACCTCATGGTGCCCATGCATATATGGAAATTATCAGCACCTCATGGGCAAGGTTGAAAACATGCTCCGATTGTAAATGTTTGGAGAAAAGGAAGACATATTGTGATGATATCAGAAGAGTTCGTGTGGATGACAGTAAGTGGTTAAATTAAAATGACGCTGAGCCATAAGTGATGTCACTGAGGGTGAGAAATATTGTAAACGGATTTCTATAACAATTTTCGGAAAGAATAAGTTTTAATAGTTTTGCTGAGAGCGTCACACAGTGCCAAATTATACAGCTTGCTTGGTTATGGTTGGTGCCATAACTTTTCCCATTATGGAAAAAGAAAAAGCCCCCACACTAAACAACGACTGTTGAAATTACTATTGAAGTAGCACTTGTGTAGGAAAATGCTTCCCGCCCTCAGGAAGCCGACTGCTCGTAATGATAATCAATCAGACCTGCGGTCTATATCGTAAAATATGTACTGACTTGAATGTGAGTCAAAATCATGCGAGGAGGAGTGTAGTGTGTGCTGACGGACAAGCTCACAATCCGAGGCGCAAGGTTAAAACACTATATATTATTTACAACATACTTGTTGAAAATACTACTTCAATGACGTATATGAAATCCCAGAGATTGTGATGAAGATACTTGAAGACTACTGCTGCGGAAACTTTTGCTTATTTATCAACTTTGTAGTTTTTTCATACCTGAGTCTGGTCTTGTAGTCGTAACTGCGTATCTGAATGACATTTTGATAATAGTCAGGAGTGAAAGTTAGGAGTTGTATTTACAGGAACCAGGACATAAAAATGCCAAATTTCACACATTGCATAACGTTATTCTCCGCATTTACATACACACTTCATAGTTTTACTTTTAGTATAAGTACGGTAAAGCGATTAACATTATAGAAGAAGACACTTACTTTAAACATTAGTGGATGAGACAAGTTTAATATGCATAAAAGACTGTTTTGGTTCCCGTGAAAAGAGTAAATAAAATATAAATATGTGCCTACTTTTGTATAGAGTTAGTGAGTTGAAATGGCAGCTTGAAGGATGTCATTTGGCATTCGTTAGAAATGAGAACAGACTGCTGCCTTAGTTTCATCTCGAGAAAGCATGCCCTCTAAATGTATTTGAATAGGGCAACTAGTTTAAAATCCTTTGAAATCAGCAAGGTTGACAGTGTGTACGTAAAAATACTACGTTTAATTGAGGTTGAGCCATTTCATTCACATTATTAAAATATTTAAAGTTATTAAAATGAAATATTAGATTTGATTTTAAAAAAATGATGTGAAAATGCCAAACAAATGGAAAATCATTTGTTTAAAGATGAGTCTCACTTTTCCCCGTTTTAAAAATGCCATTGTTAAAACCAGAGAGCTATAATACTTGTTATTATCATAGCTTTGGTTGAAACTATCAAAATCAATTTTTCCAATCACTATATGTACTAATTTCATCACAGACATCATTCATAGTTATGGAAACTATTTTAAAGTATTTTTCCATGGAGACTGAATTTTATATTGGACAACCATATATATTTCCATTTGACGACCATATTCCATATATATTATAAATACAAGTTTGTTCAATGAAGCCCCAATTTCCTACACATACAAACTAGTTTTGCTTCAATGATTTTTTTACCCAAACGTGTTGTACCAAGATAACAAAGATAACAATAAATGTAATCTTTTGATTTTACCAGGAGTATTATTAAGCACAATAATAGGTCTGATACACATATTTTATGTTATTTGGGAGTCCCCGAGCAGTGGATACGATAAATTTTCCTAGAAAAAAGTCGACAAAGTAGTGAACTAGCACTTGTGGAGTCACACAATGATATTCCCATGTTGTCGTTCGTTCAATCATGGGTATAGGCATGTTCTGTACATTTTTGTACAGTCATTTAGTCAGTACATTTCAGTCAACTATCATGTTCATTTGTCTATTACTTAGTTTATAGATTGGTAATAATATTCCATTGCATAGGTAAACATACCACACATTAGCGACATGAGCACAGC
Source organism: Callyntrura guangdongensis (assembly GCA_027744295.1). NCBI lineage: Eukaryota > Metazoa > Arthropoda > Collembola > Entomobryomorpha > Paronellidae > Callyntrura > Callyntrura guangdongensis. Next base: position 5,981 of record JAHZNB010002865.1, on the reverse strand, counting down.
TTGTAGTGGGTTTGAAATGAACAAGACTTTTCCATTTTTAAAATGTAATATGAGAAGAAAGTACAATGCTATTTTCTGCTTTCAGCTCGAATAGAACGTCATTGTGAACTTAGATAACTTTTTTACACTCAAGTACTCCTTTCTTGTCTGGTTGAAATTGCAATATATTCATGGTAAATTTTGCCAGTGCTCCAAAAATGATGCTACAGAGAGAGAAAACCATACAAATTGTCCCAACCAATTTGGCAGGACATGCTCTTGAGGGTAGAATAATGGGACAGAGGAATATCAACACCACGCGGCTCCACATTGATAAAAAGTCTCTAGCCATTTTGACATGAACATTTATGACAAAAATCGTGCTGCCCGTTTACTGCTTCCTTTTTCACGGATAACATTCGAGATCATTTGAAGCGTTGATGTTCATGTGGAAAACCATCACGCCATGCCTCTTTGAGAGAGGAGGAAAAGGGGGAAAGAGAGAAAGAAGGAGAGTCATATGCGTGATATTCAGCATTGGGTGACGGAACGGTGACTTACTCTCATTCTGACGGATGCTCTGTAAAGATTGGTTACAAACAAGCGTTTTCACAACCATCCATCCTACCAACATGCATCCTACGCGGAATTCGGACTCAACCAATTCTCTTATTGCACACATATTCTTTCTCCTTCACAACTAACTGCTTGTCTGACATGATTTACAAAAATGCCAACTTCAACGACTCCAAAGTTTCGATTGACAACAGAGAGCAGGAAGAAGAAAACTGCTGCTTTACCACTGAGAGCATTGCGTCATTTATGAACAGAAAACGTTCACATATTTCAAATGGAGCACAACTGTGTTTATAGTTGCAAAGACATAAATACGTCCATATATGAACGCTCCACCTGATCGCATTTTATAGGGTTAGTTTACTTCTCTGACTGACTTATAGTTTACAGGGTTTTCTACTACGTGAAACAAGAAAGATGTAGAGAAGTAGATGGAAAGAGAGGGAGAGAGAGAGAAGAAAAGTAAAGATCCTAGAAAATCAACCAAGCTACTACTATACTCTACTACTACTTATTGCTGGACGTTAACCAGACATCAGGAAAAAACGAACAGTCATAAACAGGGTGCAAGAAAAATAGAATTCTAAATATAAATACAATACACACACTTAACTCATTCGAGAACCTCATATTGATGTAAATTAGTGCTGCAGCGTACACAGCAGTATGCATGTGTACGCTACTTAAAAGTTCAAAAAGCTGTCAATAATAACTGCAGAAAAGTTTCCTGATTCAACACTTTCCATCGTGTAAGAAGTATGCCTACAAACACACACACACACACGTTTCATTGCGCACATAATATGGTAGTTCTATGTGATCGTAAACAAGCTATTTCTGCGTGCTTATCATATACAAGTCTAAAATATGTAACAGTATCTTATTCGATTCTTCTTTTTTATTATTATTACTTTACAGGAAGCGACTGATGTTGGCAACAAAAACTCATCTACACATGTAAGAATAGTACACTAAAAGCAACAGCGCAAAAAGACACGACGACGACCAAGGCACCACCACCACTATTGCCCGACTTACAAAAAACTACGCTATTGATGATGAGCTAATTTTGGCAAAAGGAAGGAAGAGCGACACTGAATATTTAACATACCTATTCAACACACAACCTCTGCATATTCCTTGTCTCTCTCTCTCTCTGCATTACACCAACCTAAAAGTCAAATATTGTGCGAGTAAGTGAACAGATTTCAAGCACTCCGGCTTCTACGAGTGAGTGAGCTTCTATTCTACAACTCGCAGTTCCTTCCGCCTGTTTGTACAACTGAAAAAATGACTATGGTGGCTGGTTCACATTACCACCTACTCTGTGCACGAAGGACGATGTGAGAGGACGCTTTGTTGTCAGCTTGAATGCGTACAGTTTTACACTTAAATCAACGTGTCTTCTCGTGTAGTAAGTTTGCAATTTTTATCAAGTCAATTGTAAAACAAGGGAGGAGGAGGAACCAATAACTGTTTCTACTTCCTTGCCTCGTTCTGTTTTTCAAAAAAGTTGAACTATACACACATGGACGACGCTTTTGATACCATTTTCTGATAAAATAAGGCGAAAAATTATAGTGTCGCATGCAAAGGCACGTAAATACGTACTACGTATACTCCATTCGCCACACACATACAAAAGTGTAGAGGTTTAGAGAAGTGAAATTTAATGCATGGTAAGTGGTCATATTAAAGAAAAATCAAAATCGTGTTTGAAAAGCTGAGCAACCTTTTTAGCTTAGCACATAATGATAATAATAGTGACAGTTTTGCTCGCAATAAAACTCTATGTGGTAGTTTGTTGACAAAATGTATGTAACGTTCCCATTCCAAGCTAAGTGTTGACCCCGTTGTCGTTTTGCCAGAACTTAATGCACATGGAGGCAAGTAAATATGCCAAAACGCATTCACTTTTCACACCTTTTCTACTACAGCAAGTAAACCTGCAGTTTTTCAATACATTGTCATTAAGTTGGTGAAATTTCTATTTTAAAAACAAGAGCCAAACATTCTGCAAAGGCGGGATTGAACTTGAGATCAGGCATGTGAAGTATCAAGGTGATTTGTTGATTTTTATTCAAATCCATTCATGTTCTTCCCCTTTCCTGAACTTGAGCCACTTTCGGAGTGCTTCTTTCGTCAGGGAAAAGTCGGACAAGGAAATGCACATTACATATAAACTGTTATGAAGATTGTTGTGTTGAAATATTTTAGATGCATGTGACTGCCCATCTAATCATAACAAGTTCATATATTCAAAACTCTCAAATGACTATCATTACAGCGACAATACTATAACAATGACATTAGAACTGGAGCCTTATTACCAAAGTTTAAAAGCGGCCAAAGGGCGTTCCGCATCCATATCAGTTGCCGGGTACACAGAAATGGAGACGTCAGTGTTATGTTCGTCTTCTGGTGTTGGGCCAGTTGCAAGTGGAAGCCATAGCAGACTACCACATCAGCTTCCCACTGGGAGCAGCCGCACTGGCTCAGCAGCCGACTTTAACGAAGCAATACATTACGGTTCAAGAGGTAGTGCGGGTAACATGCATATTTTAAACAATGGAGGAGGGGGCGGAGGAGGAATGCAGCGACCAAGGAAAACTGGTACTCACAGATCGCAAAGTGCACGTGTTGTTGGTCACAACCGACCTAAGGTTAAACGAAGAGAACATGAAGTTTGCGAGTATCAGCAGCACTTGGATCTAGCCTCTTCCGAGGGAGCGATTCGAGACTGCCAAGAGTCTTACAACCCCTTTATTAGTGGAAGTACGGGACGGCTTGTCACCTCCACTTCACTGGAAATGAGTCAAAACTCATTATTGCAGCATGGTACGCCACCACCAAGCAACAATGTTCATCTCTCAGCGGATGCTGCTGCTCGAGACTCACCAGTAATTATTCGTAGGCATAGTGGTGCTGGTTGTGACAGGAGAGGTTCTGCAGACCAGAAAAGTACACCTGACAGGGAACGGCTCTGCTTGGGTGGGTATGGTGGAATACCGAATATTGTTCCCACTATAGCCACACCAGAGGCATCACCCCACCCTCAAAGAAAAGGTATGACACAATCCACACAACAGCAACAACAACAGCAGTACGGAAGTGGAAATAAACCGGTAGGTTTGCCTAAAACTCCTTCTCCGTCAGTTTCAAGATCCGGCTCACAGCGAAGAGTCAACTCAGTTAAAGCGCCGAAAAAGGCCGCAGAAAGATATTTGGATGTTCCTTGTAAGGACTCACAACAGGCTTCTCCGGACGACGAAGATGATGAAGAGTCCTATCGCCTTAGGACTTTCAACGTAACCTCCAAAGGTAGAGCAATTTGTTTTATTGACTTTGTTTACAAAAAACACACTCAGAAACACGAACCAAGATGACTTCACTGTGAGTTGTCGTTCGGCACTACTGTGCACAACAACAACTTTCAGAGAAAAGTGAAAGTATATTAGAAAAGCCCAGAAGAATTCAACCGTAATACTTTCCGTACGACCATTAAGGATTATACCGTCACATAAAAGCAAAATAATAGGAAGTGTGGGTAAATACAAACGTGATTCCGGTAACAATGTCGGTGTTGGCTTGCTTATTACGCAGATGAAAATTTTTTCATCTAGTCATGACTTTACCGTGTTTGTCCGTCTGTATGTCCGTTATCACTCTACAGGCCAGACGCTTCAGCCGATTTGGCTCAACTTGGCAAACAGGTATCTTGGGGTAGTGACATCTCTGAGATATAATTTGGGAAAATTTGGTCAACCCCTGGGGGTCGTTGGGAGAGTCGGAAAATTAAACTTTAATCAAAAATGGCCCAAATTTGGCACACATGTAGATTATGCCTCTGGCTTCTTTGGTAATGCCCAAATTAAAATTTAAACTTTATCTAAATTAGCTCAAATTGTGCATAGCGGTACTAGGTCAAATGACCAGCCAAAATATCAAGTCTTTATCAATTCAATCAGCTTGTATCAATATAAAGGTTTTCATCTACATCTCCATTGCTGCAATTACAGTAGGTTTATTATATTTGTCTTTTGAAGTACCTTCTATGCGGGCACGCAATATAAAGTCATTAAAATTATACAGCAGACAGAGACACTAAAGCTGTTAGTGCAACGTCGCACAAACCTTCAGTAGATTCACCGGAAGAGCATTTACTTTTACACAAACATTTTGTATTTCAATACAACTGTACAAAAACTGTGATTTTATATATTAAGCATTTCAGTACCATCCCGTCTGTCTCAGTTAGGTGCACACATGGCACGCAAACAAAACAACTGATTACTTAGTTATTCATTTGTTTTACTGCATGAATACTCTATACGTAGGTACGTACACCACATCAATGCCCATATAGTACAGTTGTAAGCTTTCTTTGGTAACATTCGTAATTGTTAGAAAGCGCGCACAACATATTGTCTACTTACTCTTTATTACAACCGAGTTGCTATCGATTTCATGTACCATCGTGTACCTGTTCGGGAGAGTGTGTAAGCGTAGGCTTAAAACAGACCTCGACTCATCATTAACGCAGGAAATTCTGTGATGTAAGCCAAAATTTCCAATTTTAATATGAAAAGACTAGACCAGAAGAGGAAGGTATGCTTAGCCGGAAAAACAACGTTTTCCAATCAAAATGAACAATGCAGGAAAGTTGAATGAGAGGATTCTCTTATTCTCTGACAGATCCAGCTGGGTTTATGCTTTTTTGTATGCCAAGTACTGCCTCTTTTGCTGCATTGTAACGGGTGTAGTACAAAGTACAAACAAATATGACATGGCATGCATCGTAATTTGTCAACCTCAAGCAACTTAAACAAATGGATGGAATGCTTTCCTCCGTTTTATTTATTTTTCATGTCGTCAATGTAAAAAAGTATATACCTTAGTAAAATGTACCATAATGTGCGAGTGCAAGGCAGTATAAAGTATTTTGGAATGTGTGCAGTATAGATACATATACGGTAAATGCTCGCAGAATCGTCGACAAATACATTTTTCAACTGCATAAAATTTCTGCAGGAACAAAAGCTGCATGATAACATCATAACTGCTCGTTTTTCTTTTACACATAATCACATAGATAGAATGAATGAAACAGAGAAAATGCAAACACCTGGGAACACATTAATTAACTTTCATGTGATGGGGATATTTCATTCCGTCCGGCCGCGGTGCGTTAACTCGTGAAATAAGAATTATTCTGAACTTCTATATTAAGAATTTGACATTGTGCCCCCTTGTAGATATGCGTCTTGTATCTGTATTTTTGAGCTTTTGATGCAACTGTTAAAACTCCGAGGTTGACATTTTGCAAGTTGCAACCCAATGAAGGACAGTTTAAGCGTGGTGGAAAGATCCTCGGTGGATCATCCTCCTATCATACGGTAAAGCCCAGCCAAGCCCATTACATATAC
>JAHZNB010002864.1:0-23068 GCA_027744295.1 Callyntrura guangdongensis | reverse complement strand
AACACTCGGGAACTCGGGTTTCCTCAAAAGATTCTACAGGCCCGTCTAAATATTGTGGTACTATTTCTACTACACGTTGTTGTAACAATGCTGTTTCTTTGTCAAAAAGTGAGTTAGCAGACTTAAATACAAAACAGGAAGAACAAGAGCGAGAAAAAAAATACTGGTGAATTTAAAAAGAAGAACGTTAAGATGCTGATGTTGTGCTTGTGTGTGTGTTCATGCAGACACATATTATTGCGAAGAAAAAATATGAGAATAAAAAACGGGATACACAGGCCAATGCAGTTAGTCTGACCTTTTTCCCGACCCACAACATTGTATTACCCAAGCAGGGAAAAGGAGTGAGAGAAACGTGCATATTTTTTATAAATACGTGCGGCCTCACCATGGACAGAGATTATCAGTTTGTATGTATGAACAACAGAATAATAGGCTGTTTTGTGCTATCAATATGAAGGCAAGACAGCGAAAAAGTAGGTACAAACTACTGCACCAGTTGTACTTTTATGGAAGAAGAGATGAGTTCTTGTCACGAAAGAAATGTCAGGGTCTATACGGCACCCACACACACATACAAGCCGAATGGAAGAGAGGAAAAGAGATAGAAACAGATGGACATGCTTCACATTGTTATTATTATGATTATTATCATTACATTGCATCATCATCGTCATTCCGTTCAAAATATCTTTACTGCCACAAAAGAGAGAAGAAAAAAGCGTTTCAAAAGAAAAATAAGATATTTTTGTAACATTTGCACGAGAACGTTTCTCTCTCTCTCTCTCTCATTATTATCATGGGTGGCCCTGCTTCTTTCCAGAAACACTGCATGTTGTTTCTCCTTGCGTGGAAGACTGTTTGCTGGGTTATTTTTAGTACGATTATTTTTATCATTACTGTTTTGTACTACTGGTTATGATGATGTTTATTATTGTTATTATTGCCGTGTAACTATCGTGCCAACTCTGTAAAACAACTCCCCATTTTACTCTCCTGAAATCAGTGTAGATATCCAGCAACTTTGAAATTCCTTTGAAATGACAAGAAAAACTAAGGTACCTCTCGCTGTCTTGCTTCACATTAAATGTCTTTTTTCTGCTCTTATTGGAGAATTCCGTGAGACCTTGCAACCAAAAACTGATTTACTCAAATTTTCTTCCTATTATTACTTCTACTGTTATTTTTACTACTTTTTGTGTGTATTTTGCTTGCTACCAGTTTCTTTCTAATTTCCCTGACATATTTTTTAGAGAAGAGAAACTAAGCACATAAGAATGTTGTTATCGGCGGCTAAATTAGTATTAGTACTAGCATCGTCACTGCCAATTGGGGTAATGTGAGACTTTTGAATTGCACATTCATTCACTGTTCTGTACACACGGCCCACTTTTTTCCTTCCAAAAAAAATATTAGATCACCCAGCGTCTACTGAATGGGAATTTGTGATGGCGTTGGAGATGCCGGCGTGAAAAACTATACATTATTTTTTTTCGAGTCAAGTGGGAAAAGAGAGGGAAAGATAATAGAATTTTTAAAGGTATAAATTGTGTTCTACTTTTCCGTTTGAATGAGAAAAATAGTAGGAAAAAAGAATGAAAGATGTGTGGGTAGAGACAACGATAGATATTTTTACATTTGCTCGTGTGTGATGTGCATAGTACACATCACACACCACAGAGTAACTTTATTTATTTATTTTTTGCTTCTATTCTTCCCTTATTTTTATTCCTGTCAAAACTTCAAAATTTACTAGCCCGTATTGTAATGTATTGTACAAACTGAAAGACAATCGTGCATACTATGTTTGATTTTCACACCAAAAACCAGGCTTGGGCGAAATCTTGATCAGAGTATGGATCGATATACCTCAAGTACAAGTTTGTGCTTGTCTTTGTGCTACAAGTCACAACATTTACACATACCTGTAAATACACACACATACCATTGGTGTGTGCAGAACCATGTTTTTTGTCTACTTTTTTACTTTGTAAAGTCCCTAAGATAAATTTCAGGTGAGATTATGTTACCATCCTAAAAATGCAACCATCATCACTACCATCTGGACAGGTAGCCAGTACACAGAGCGAAACATAAAAAACGATAAATACAACTGTTTTTCCACACATTATGTAATGTTGATGAATGACGAAGAAGATGTAGGATTTCTGTTACTATTACAACACACCAATGGCGTGGGGCTTCTTTTGGTAACTTAATTGAAAAACTCCACACTGTCTTCCTCCCACACTGTCTATTCAACAAGGGGAGTTCTTGCCTGATTTCAATCTTCTTTATAAAATTCTTCTTTTTTGCAGGCTGGGGAGAAAAGAAAGAGAAAAATATGTGAGGAGAAATTGTAGAAATTACATAATAGTACTATTCATTCCCCAGAAACTTTATCATCATCAACGTTCTTCTAGTTGCCTGCCTGCCTGCCTTTCTTGTCTTTCTTTCCCTCTTGCCCATATCTTCGGAGAAAAATGTTCTGTTTCCTTGCCTTCCCCTGCAGACCGAGACAAGGGTTGCTGGCATTCTTAACGGTGGCGTTACTCTAATATTACTTTTATTTAGCTTTTCTCACTTATCATCGTCCCCATCATTTTTCTCATCTTGTTATTATTACCACTTTCTACTGCCACTTATTACTTTTACTGCTGCTATCATATTATAACTTTCTTCTGATGAGCCAGCAATATTGCACTTTCCTCATTGTTCCCACACGCACGCACACATTCACACACACAAAGGGAAAATAAACGCTCTAGCATTTTCCCGCGCGCTGCTACTCTCTGTCTCCCTTTTTTCTCTACGCGCATCTTTCTACAATGAAATCAAGAAGCGGCGAGCTTTGGGAAATTACAACTACTAACCGTCGTGTATTTTCTCTCCTGACAATCACAGCGAAGGTATTTTCACTCGAGAGAGATAAAAAACAAAGTTGGATGATTACCTCATGCTTTTATATCTGCGTGTATATTTCTGCGTTTACACGGATATCTATATTAAAGTAGTAATCTGCTAACCAATGTATCATCTTTAACACCATCTTGCCTTTTCTTCTAGGATTCATTTTTGTTCCTGTATTCTAAAGGGGTGGGGAGAAGTGAGTGGAGTGGTGTACAACATAAATTCAGTGTATGCGTTACTTTCTCTTTTGTGAGCAGACCTGGCTAGGTTTTGAATTGCCGACAGAGTGAGTGGAAAGAGGGAGAGAAAGAGGGCAAAATGCACCTGGGTATAGCTCTGGGTAGATACATGTGTACAGAGAAGGGATCCCGGGGTTAATAACAATAGGCCTTTCTGGTAGTAGAGTGTATTCTGTAGTAAAGATACAATTATGATATGCATGTATATACGTACATGTGAGTATCTGAGACTGACGACGACGAAAAGTGAGTTTGAATGCACGACAGCAGCCGCGATGAACAACAATGCGAGCGAGAGAGAGGGGGGGAGAAGAAGACGAAAGTATTTCCAGAGAATGGTTTCATTTTCAAATAACGCAGATTGGGAATAACTTTGGAAGAAAGGAGTCAAAGAAGAGGAAAAGGTAACAAAAGAGCTTTTTTGCGTGATGTATAATACAAAGAGGTGCACAGGCACAACCTACACCACACACACATTTTAGCAAATAAAAAAGGGATATGGATACAGGCAATAGTAATGTGTGTGTGTGTGTGAGAGAGAGAGAGAGAGAGAAATGCGAGACGACCAAAGGGAGCCTCTCTCCCTCTCTTTCCTTTATCGTCTGGCAGAACTTTTCTCTTTTTTCTTTTCACTCTTCATCGGGCAGAAGTGGTAAGCTATTGGGAAGACGGTATTTGGTATACACACATAATAGATTTTACATGCAAATCTCCATTTGAGTTGCTTTCTTAGATGGATGCTCATAATGGGTCTCTTTTAATAAGAGAGAAAAAGAGAGAAAGGAGTAAATGAAAACGGCTATGTACACGAATAGTCAGCCGGATTTGAATGCCACTTGCTACAAATAAGATTTTGAGTATAATTCTACTGCTGGTGGGGGTGGGGAGAAGGGAAAAAAATAGAGCGGAGCGCTGAAATGCTTCACTACATTTCTCTCTGTCGCTTTAGTTCCCGTCCTCCCCCGCACTAAAGAGCCTGTCACTTTGATTGCAATTATGATGATGTACCTACAGGCGTGTTGTGTGTATGAAGTCATTTTAATCATGGCGGGTGCTTCTTCTTCGTCTCCGTCTGTCGTTGAATTCGTTGTTATCATTTCAAGAACGTATTCAATACCTCCTTCCAATAAAGTGACTTCATATTTCAAACGGAAGTTACTCGAGAAAAATGGATGAATGACGAAAGAAAGAAAAAGAAAAAACTTGACGACGACATTGTTGATTTAATCATGTTCAACAAAACTTACTTATTATGTTGAGAAAAAAGGAAGTTTGTAACCGTACCAAAAATGTTAGGTAGGTGACGCGTGCAACATTTCTCCTTTTATTCCATGTTTTGAAAGAAAAAAATTAAGACGAATTTGGGATGAAGTAATAAAGAGCTTTACTGAGTAAAAGGTAGTTACTTAGAAACGAAACAGAAAAAAGCAACATCTACAGCCGAATGAACAATGATTTATATTAAACAAGTCACAAGTAACTCCTAAAAAAACTCTCTGGGACCAGAATTACGGTTATCTTGTCTTGGTATTCGTCTTATGCCTCGTGTGGGCGCATCATTATCATCACCTACCTTCTGTTTCTTCAATTATTTAACTGCATTGAAAGTATTGAAATCCAACTACGAATTGCGTCTACATTTTTTCTTGACAACTGAAGAAGCGGAAGCTAAAGACAATTCGTTTTAACGTCAATTTTATGTTTGCAATTTGTAGTACCCTCCCTTCAGCGCCAAAAAGTAGGGCATCGCAACTCGTTACAGGTTCAATGTTGTGAATAGATATGTCCAGGTTTTTTTTTTAAAAAAAAGTATCCTGACTCGCGTGGAAATGTAATTTTATTTGTCAGGTTACCAAACTTTTATATGGTTTGTGGAAGAGTATATAATCAAATTCCTCCTTGCATTCTGGTGCACAGTGCACATCACACACACAATCCATTATGGAAGCAACATTCAAATTTTATTTTGTATCCACCAACACAAAAGGCCTACTTTGATGTACCCATTATCCTTATCAGATTTTCTGACTGGTAGTTCTGTAAAAAAAGAAATGGATGGTCGCGGTAGTGCTGGTAGGGGAGCTGGTGACGGTTTACAACATGGGACTTTCTGCTGAGAAAAAAAATATAAGAGACCGGGCGAGAGGAAACGAGTTTCTTTTGTGTTTTTCTGTTATAGATATTGTACTGCTCCTCTCAAGAAAGAACGTGCTTCTATCTCTTTTCGGCTACATTATAGTAGTAGCAGCAGTCGGCATACACTCTGTGTGGACAGTAAAGAAAACAACAAAAGAGAACCAGTCAGCAAGCTAGTAGTTCAAGGAAGGGAAAATTTAGCAGTGTTATTATTACTGCTACATATGTATATATACAGTGCATTTATTTGAAAGCATACATTCACTTACTCTGCCCGGGTTTACTAATGCACCTAGCGATGCTAGTATTTACTTTTGAAAGGGTGGTTGCAACATGACTAGTAGTAGTAGTAGTAGTATTATAAGTAGTAGTAATAGTAGTATCAGTTCTCTTGAACAGACACGAAGAGAGAGATACAGAGAGATATGGAGGGAGAGAGGAAGAAAAGCGGAGAAAACGGTAGGAGCTCATGCACGGCACATAAAATAATCAATTTTAATTTATTTCTTTTGTGATGACAAGATGAATGTCGTTCTCGGTATTTTATGGTTTGCCGTTTAACGTATAAATACCTATGCAACAACACAATGGCCAAATGGCGGTAGTAGAGAAACTACCAGCAGTAGTAGTAGGAGAAACAAACACGTACACAACGTTCATCCAAAGAACAGTAATACTAGTGGCAATGGCATCAGGAGAACTGATGCTACAAAATTGTGAGCTTTTATCCCCGCTTTTTTTCTTCTCACTATTTTCTTTTTTTCGTTGTTGGGTGTACTACTACTACTACTACAAAGAAGGTGGCGTTGGCGATGATAATGATGATATTGTTGTTGATGGTCTTACGTTTGTGTTGTTGTTGTGAAGAGAAGAAGAGAGGAAGGGAAATAGAAGAAAGCATGTTGTTCTTGTACTCAATTTTCTCTTCTCTATGACTATGTTATTTTGTACAATATATAATATAGTGCTAATATCATGATTCAACACCAGCAGCAGAACAGAAACAACTTTCTTTTCGATTGCCCACTCAATGAATACAAAAAATATACACATTTTTGGCGTTTTCTTCCTCTCGTTCTTCCGCTTTTACAAAAGCCTTCTAGATTTGATATGACGGAATGGAGATGTAGGTGTGTGTGTGTGTATGTATGTATGTTTGTGTGTGAGAGATTTTTTATTCGGGTCAATGCCTTGCAAAACTGAAATACGACTTTGTATTAGTACTACTGCAACTAGCACTATGGTTTAGTATTATTATGTAAAATGAGAAAATACAACGCCTGAAAGTAGCTTTCTGGCTATTGTGTATTTGTGCGGATTTGCTGCCGCCTTCCAATTTTGGTGCGTAGGTATAGCAGAACTAGCGTTAGTAGTGGTAGTTGTAGCAGCAGTAATAATAATAGTATTCGTAGCGTAGCAGCAGGCGGAAAGGAATTTAACAATATTATTCACGCTACTTTTTCTGCTTTAACACATCTATAAAGACGGGTGCTTCTGGAGGGGCTTATTGTTGTCGTTGTTGCTTTTTGGCGGTAGTAGGAGTAGTCGTGGTGAAAAAGAACATCTGTGTATGTGTGTGTGTGTATTCTGCTTTTTTTATTGTTTGGTGTTCGTGGTGTTTGGGAAGGGAGTATGTGAACCCAGTTGTTGTCGTTCTTGTTAGGAACAGTTTGCTGGAGAATGTAGTGTAGGAAAATGTAGAATATTCTCTCTCTCTTCAGATTCCAATAGAAGTGGAATATCAATGTATTAATAAGTAATGAAGTAGCGCTTGTGAGAAGAAGTCAGTGAATGTCGGTATTCTCCCTTCCGATCTCCGAATTTCTATCCTAATGGAGTTCAGCAGGCTTTCTCTGTTTTTCATGTTCCATCTATTATTCGTGTGTACTTCTGACAGCCGAGAAGGGCGACATACGCAGAAGAACGGCCCTTTCGTTATTGCTTACTTTTCACAAGGTAGACACATATTGCCAAGAAATATGTGCAAGAAAAAGGCAATATTTCCTCAAGCAATCGACGAGGAGAGAGATGTGCATCGCGAGATGGTCTCTATTTCTCTCTCACTTTCCAGGAAGAGGATGCGGATTACTCTCAATGTCAAGTTGAATTAATGTTTGTGGCTCTCACTTTGCATTTTCTATTAACCAGTTCAGCTACTACACGAGGTTTTGCAAAAAAGGAGAAAACGAGTTGAGCAAGGATAAAAAATAATAATGCTAATAATAGCAAAAATAAACATGCGGCGATAAAAGCAATATAAACAATTTCGCCATGTTTTCATAGGGTTTTTTTTTCTAGTTTCAGGCTGGCAGCCATTTTAAAGAGAGTTTTTTGGTCTCAACACTTACATGATTCTTGTAAGTGTCCTTGATTTAGATAACAAAAAATCAATGGGAAAACAATTCCCATGTAGCTGTCTATTTCCTCCCAGAATTTTCCGCCGTTTTCGTCCAAGCTATTTTGCTGACGAGAACTTTTCTCGTCTCAATTTGGTTTTTTTTGCTACTTTCCTAACAGTTCTTCTCTGTCAAATTATTTTCTCAAATTAAAACTCCCCTGGGAGGAAAGAGGGAAAAAAACCAACTCAACAAGACATTTTTCTGGCACCACAGCTCAGAAATACAGAAGCACTCAAATACATACATACAGAGACGTGAATACATGCAGAAAAGCACAAACTATACATTTTCCAGTATTCAGACACAAAATACACGCATACATATTCAGTTAGGTAGGTAATGTGCTCGGGGAAATATCCATGATCAGCAGCAATTTCACTAATGTAATAACTCATTCGCTTCAATTGAACATCAAATCTAGAAAAGTAGCTTTTAAATTGAAATTTTGTCTAACCAAATCTCTTTCTTCTCCCGCTTTCTCTCTTTCTCCTGTTTGCTTTGTTTTGGGTCGGGGAAAAAGAGAAAACTCTGAAGGAAAATAAAAATCAATGTTTTCCCCTCCTTTATTGATTTACATGATGCTCTATAAACACAAAGAGGAGGCGAGAAGTGAGACACGAGGATATATTGAGGTGTTTCCAATTGTATGATTTTCTTCATATCTCTCTCTCGCTCTCTCTTGTTTGTCTCTCTCGTTTTTGTTCTCTTGTTCTCCACATCTAAAGATGACGAAAATAATGATGAAGAGAAGACTCGGATACCATGTAATTTAATAGTAGCTGTGTATTTGCACCTTGCTCACTCCTGTTCAAGTAGGCATATTTCTTGACATTGGGAAGAAGACAAAAGCCTCAACGGGTGAATACCTGTATAGGTCTGAGTGAAGATGGTACTCACAGAAAGGAAGAGAATGTGCCGTAGCAATCACGTACGGTTTTTTTGCGAAACAGTCTTCCTTTTTCTTCCATTTATCCCTCAATAGCTTCAAGATATTATCAGGACAGAGGCGGATTGGGGGAGAGAGAAGAAAAAGGCACTATTTCCGTAAGAACCATGTTATTAGGCAGGTCTACACCCCAGCGGTAATATGAAGTGTGTGTGCTATTTTTGGAAAATCTGTATATGCAACTGAGAGAAAGCGAGAGAGAGAGAGAAAGCGAGAGAGAGAGAGAGAGCGAGTCACAGTCAGAAGAAACCTGATGTCACCTAGGTGTTGTGTAGGCATATAAATCTTTATCTGCTCTCCTCAGCAGATTCCCCCTGGAATGTGGAGCACACAGCCTGCGGTCGTATTCACTTTTTCTCTTCCTGTCTTTCCATCTCATTCTCGGCCCTTTTCTATACTACCATGTCCTTGCCATTTGCACTCCCGTTAACTGCTACTACCGCTTTCCGTCCTTCTTGACTGTTTTACAACACAATGTTCATGGGTACGTAGAACTCTGTCCCACGTTGGGTGGTCCTGTCTATATGTACAGGCATAACGCTGTCACTGTTTTCTTTATGGAGCATCTTGATTTCTCTCTCTGGAGACCGTGACAAGGAAAAAGGGAAGGCAGTTTCAGTAGAACATTTTTCATCAAAATCGGAGTGAACAACCTAACTATAGTCGGAAACCTATCACTCTGTGAAGAATAAATGTATGCTTGCACGAGTGTGCCAAATTCTTCTATATAAAAAGAGAGGAAAGTCGTCGCGGCAATTTTGTAATCGAGAAATGATTGAAACTTTGTCGTAACAAATAGCAAATGGAAATGAAACCTGGTTTTGGACAACCGTACTATATTATAACCTCTACAACTAACATACCGAGAAGTATCTCCTTCAATTTAGTTTATGCTGTGTGGGCTCTACTTCCTCAAGAAGGATCATACACCAAAGCCATCGAATAAACAGAGTAAACAAACAAACGAAAAAATGTCTAAGACTCTCTCTCTCCATTCATCACACAAACACACATGCTCTACCAATGTAGTTTTCTCTGTGTGTCTCTTGTTCCAATTTTGCTGTTTTTTTTACTCTTTCCACCAAATTTGTTTTTTTTCGTTCTCGTTTGGCGGTGGCTAATGCTACAGTGCGGAGACACCAACGGTAGGATAAACAGTAGAATGAAAAGCAGCTAAGACAAAAGAATGGAGGCGGTAGAGTAGTTACAGTTTTTGGTACACATGTCGTACTACTCCTTGTTATCAGTTTCAGGATCATGATCATTTCGTGCGGTTTATGCGGTTTATTGCCCGCGCTTTGTTTGTACATGTAGATTGCTCGAGATAGATTATACCCTAAACTCCCTCTATTTCTTTAGGTTACTTGGTTAGACTTTAGTAGTTAAATACAAAAAAAAACGTTTGAGAGAAGGAGTGTGTGTGTGCCACAGAGGTGGTGTTTTTATTCATCTTTCCCATTTTTTCCTCCTTTGGCATAAAATGGCTGGCAAGGGTAGACTCTCTAAAAGAAGGAAGGTTTATTCGCTCGTGTGCCTTTCTTTCAAATCTACTATGGATTTCCTATAATTTTCTGTTCTTTTTCATCTTGGGACTTGTTCTCTCCCCTCTGCTAATACACACATAGATGTACACATGAAGAATCCCTGGAAGACCAGCCCCACTCCCATGTTTTTCCTGTGACTTGGTCGGAGGTCCTGACACCAGCGGAGAATTTTCCTGTCAACTAGAAAATACCGGAGACACGAAAAGCCTAGTACGGGAAGAGAGAGGGAGAGATAGAGAGAAAGCTTGGCAAAATTAACTAGTTTACTGGCTGTTGAAGGTCACAAATGGCCAAGGGTAGGACTGTAAGACGAAGTCAGGAAATAGTCTAATAATAATAATAATTACATATAACTGTCGCGCAAGGCAGTCCCGTTCTAATTACCTTTACTGTGTACATTTTATACTCTAATCCGGAGCACGATGACAACGATCATGTGGGTCAGCGGAACGTAGGCTATTGCCAATTCGTGTTTCCTTCCTACAGCCCCTCAACATCATGACTCTACTTCTCTCTCTTTATATACCGTTTGTTATTCTAACCTGGTTTCTTCTCGCGCAAGTACACAATTTTCCTCGTTGGTACATCTTTCTGATGAAAGTTATTTTCTGTGTAAAAAACTCAAGCCTCTAACTTTAAAAACCCTGAGCTGGAAAAGTATCGCCAGAAAAACACTACTGTACTGGACGCGTGTGGCAGAGGCTTATAGAAAATTAAGCTGACTCAAAATGTGTGAGTAGTGCGAGGGAATACAAAAAAACTACAACACAGAGACTTTCTCTTTGGCATTATACGGGTATGCAAATGCAAGCTCACACGGGATTTAGATAACCTCCTTGTAATTTTTACACCCGACTCTGAAATTAGGGGAACGGTTCTTTCTTTAAAAATAACAAGCAGGAATAATACATGTTTGCATGCATGCAGGACTTTCTCTCCCTGTCTCCAGGATATACGTACACAATATATAAGACATAGCATGTTTATATGTTTTCCTGAATTCTGCAGCGGATTTTCTGGTTACATACATAGAGATATAAACTGGTGTGTGAAGTTTCGCTTATATTTATAATAGCAATAATAACACTTCAACCTCCTTACTCATTTTCCTCGAGTACATTACACAATATCCGGGAGAAATGCAGTGCACTTTCTCAGGAAAACAAACTCTGGTGACATGTCTCTTCTTTCTTTCTTTGTAGAAAAAAGAAATAGCAGAGGTTGCAAACTGGCCTAGTGATGGTGGTGGTAGTTGAGCAATTTTTGTACGACATTCTTATTTGTTGCAAATTTCTCCTCTCCATGTGTGTATTTTTTCTGCCTTTGAACTCCCTCAAAAGAGAAAAAGTGTACCACAGAGAGAAAAGCTAATAATGACACAAACAGTTATGCGCTTTCCTTTGCATGTCGGAGTAACGCAAGCATGCAAACTTACCCGGGTAATTGTATGTTTCTCTCTCTCTCTCTCTTGCGTTCTCTCTTTCAAGAACTTAATTACAAAGCAAAGACCTTTTCATGCTGTTTGTATTCAACTCAAAAATATGCTCCTATTTTTATTTCGTTTGCATGCTCACGCTTTCAGGGTAGTGTACAAAAAGAAAGCAGAGCTACCAATACTCGTTTTTTAAACCCTTTCCTGAGAAAAGGGAGGCATTCCCAGTGCTATTCTAATTTGTTGTACACAAAATTTAATGGAATGTTTACTTAATAAACATTCTAAATTGCATTCCAAACAAACAGCCAATGGGAGCGTGTGCTAAAGAAGTAGAGAGAGAAGTAAAAAAAAAGAAAAAAGAAAAAAAGTACAATAAGAAAAACATGGAACTCGACGGTCAAAACCTAAAAATTAAGCGGTCAATGTACACAACTATTTTTCTCTTTCGGTTCTTCTCTAAATATTTGAGGTTGTCCTTGCACAACTCCCAGGTTTTGCAACAGCATATATATATATTTAAATAAATACATATATCGTGCGCCATAGAAGCATGTTTCTCCACTTTTTATTAGTTGGCAACATTGTACTTACATGATGTGCTACTAGAGCGTTACAAGTATGCACATTTGTGAAGGTATAAACACGAAGCCTGTTTGTGTATCTGTGGTAATATTTTTTCAAGATTGTGGTCGTTCTCTCCTGCCACGACACTAACTAACTGAATGTTTCCACAATTTCTTGAGCTTGTACCGTACCCCTTTGTATTATTTACTCTGTACTGAAACATAAATATGAACACATGTAGTACTTACATACATTACATATTATCATGTTGTTTTTTGCCCAAGTTGGTATCTCTTTTCCATTTTCAACTCATTTTGTGGGAAAAAAGAACCAGGGAAAACAGCATGGCGAATGTGAGAGGATTTGTGCCAAAGTGCCGTTTCGAGATTTTTCCTATAGTTTACCATCCTTTTTCAATAGTACCATCACGACGAGCGGATTAATTTTGCCTTTTTTGCAAAGCTGGTGTAGGCAAGAAAGAGAAAAACTTGTTGTTGCTGTTGTTACTGCAGCTCTGCTGACATTTAATCCTTTTTCGGTTAGTAGAGGACAAAGAGAATGGGAATGTTGCTGCTGCGGCTGTGATCATAATCATCATCGTTGTCGTCGTTGTTTGTATTTTTCTATGTGATTATATCTAATTGGGAGTACATGGTGGTAGTAGTAGTAGTAGGCACCCAGATTTATTATTAACTTTTTTTCTTTACGAGCAGAGTGTACCATACATTTACGTAAATTAAGTGAAAGCCCTGGTGAAAGGACGGAGACAGGAGAGTAAGGTTCAGGAAAGGTTTGTGATTTACCTTGCAAACGGGTTTATAATAAAGGGGCTGGGTTGGTGGTGTCGTGTCGTTGGGCTGCACTGATTTTGTTTTCGTGGCCAATATGGAAAAAAATAAAAAAAGAAAGGGAAAGCGACAGTAGACAGGAAAATGTCTGGTGAGAAAACTTCATAAAAGAATATATGTTAGAAGGATATCTAGAGAAACATACTGTTTTAAACTTAAAGCAAATGTAATATTTTCTCGTTTTTATCTTCCTCACATACACGCATTCATGCATTCAACGAACAAGTAGTCTGCCTGTTTCTACTAAATTCTGTCAAAGTTTGGGGTATTCTCTCTCGAGTATTTCTTTCCCGAGTTGGTGTATTTTTTGTAGAGACAACGATTTTTTACATGTGTGTTTCTGTGTACGTCTTGCACGATGAATCGGTTGGTTGGTTTACTGGTACGCTCTTGTGAGCATATCACGAAGATGCCAACCCCGTAAGAAAATAAATGTAGCAGCAGCACGACAGCATGGTAAAGAAGAAAAAAACAGAAAAGAAAGATGACTAACGGTAAAAAAGAATGTAAAAGAACAACATGCACAACAAAAAATGCCTCAAAACAAGTGTATACCAAAATATGTTGAAAGATAATTTTTTTTTAACAGAAATTACTTTTCCATCCGCTGTAAAAAGCATTTTAAACATATGCGTGTATACTGATGATGAAGCCACACACACAATATCTCTAGACACCATTTTTCTAGACTGAGAGGTTATTTATGAGAGAAACTCTCCCTAATTTAAAATATGTTAAGAAAAAAGTTTACCTTCCCTCCTAATTGTGCATACGTGGGATTGCAAAAACCACCACCATAACAGAAAAGAAGGACAAGGAGTATGAAATTTCCCAAGGTTTAAGAAATAACAGGCCTGAATTTTGACATACACTCAATAACGGTTTTATTGTGAATTTTTTAACGTTCCCATAACGGCCTTCAACTTTCTTTGCATGGATACCTTTTGAACAGAACTAAAGAGTAGTACGTAGCGTTTCTCATAAAATGGACGATATATTCTGAAGAAAAATATTAGTAGTAGCAAATGGATCGAAAATCCTTCTATTTCTCTCCGTCGATAGATTTTTCCCCTTTGTCCCACAACGATCTATTACTACTGGGCTATCTATCACACCACACGAGAAGGACAAGTTATTCATACATACACAAGAAACAAATTTCCATTGTTATTTTTTTCTCTGGTCCTCTGAAAGAGGACCCACCAGCAGGATCATCTTTAGTCATCAACATCACCCTCGCATTTTTTCCATCCTCTTCAGTGACAGCAGTGTTGTCAATGTGTTAGTATCTCCAACACAAATTTTCACGCCAATTTTTTCTCCACATAGCCGGGAAACATTTACGACAGATTTAAATTTGACCCCTATCCATCTTCCTGCCGGTGTATATGTCCGTACAACGCCTCTTCAAATACATATTATTCCTCTCCCTCACCCTCGATTGAATGCAAACATTCATAGGGGGTCTGAGGGTCATACTATGTAGTTGTACCTAAAACAGTACACACATACGCACATATTATCTACCACCAATAGATAAATACAAAGAGAGCTTTTATACTAGTACAAGCTTCCAGCCAAGAGGGAAAATGGAAATTCCAAAGTGTAGCAAGCCGGCAGTTTTATTTTACTTTGATGTGTGTAGAAAAAAATCAAGCTCCTTTTTTAGATTACCGCAGAGGGGCATGTGAGTAGAAAGAGAATGATGATAATAATGATGAGGGTGATGATGGAGTAAAATAGGACGTTGGTGTAGCTATCAACCATCTATACAGAGCGGCTTGAGAAAATAAGCGTATCTTGCCGTACACGCAACGGTTACATTTTTTGCATTATATATGAACGTACGTTCGCATGATCGTCGATAAGGGCAGGGAGAAGGCTGAATAGAGTGACAGATAATGCGAGGAGAGAGAAGAAAAAAAATTGAAACCCAGACAAAGAATGCTACCTACACACAGAGTGAGACGAGCGGAGTTTTCCTGAGTAGATATACACAAGCTCGGGTAAACAACATTGTTGTACTTGGTATTAGATAAGTTAAGAGAGGAAAAAGCGATAGGCATGCATCCAAAAAAATTTGCATGTACTCCCTGAGAATTTGAATGAGTTAAATCGATTTTGACCTCATATATAAATTTGGGTGTTAAGTAAAAAAAATGAAGTAGGTTGAAAGTTGTGACCAAACTTTGCAATTTTTTTATCTATTCGACTTGGTTGCCGTTCACTTTTTGATCGGACTAGTTTGTGTTGTGTACATTATCAGGGGTAATGATTGCCCAAGAAACGGAAAAACGAGAGTGAAAAGAAGAGGAAAAGAGAAAAAAAACACACAAAGTGTGTCCTATATTTTTTGGTAAATTTACACATTTTTTTCTTTGCCAGTGGGAACAAAATTTGGAGCAATGAAAAGGAAAAATGTGTGGTAAACCAGGCTTTTTTATGGAAGGGTAAACCTATAGCGTCAAGAAGAGAAGTTTAACAGACGTTTTTTCAGTGGTAGATTTCCTTGGGTTAAGAGATTTATCGAGATTTTTTCTAGAAAAGGAATTATCGGCAGAGATTAGATAATGATACAGATTTGAAAATTTAAAAAAATGCGATGCGTGTGTCTTACTTGTGTGAGTCTTGAAGGGATAGAGGGGAATAAATAGACACAAATTGGCGAATTGTAAGGACAAACGTAATTAATCTCCCAGACAACATGTACCGTTTTGGAAAATACAATTTTACATGCTCCGCCTTTACCTTTTTTCGAGGATACTGATCCCTGACAATTTTGGTGAATGCCAGGTAAAATCACAAGAATCACAAGTAGAAAGAGAAATAGAGAGAAAAAATTATTTCCAGCATTTTGCAGCTCTCCTGCGACCTCAACTGGTGACGGCCTTTCTACCGTAACCATTTTTTTTTTAAATTTTCGGATGCCTTCCTTCCTGAATTGAGACTCTAGTTGGTTTTTCTCGAGTCCTTTCTGTGCGGACTGACTCCGTAGCACATTACTATAATATTTAAGGTATTAAGAATTCCTCTCAGGAAGCGAGAAAAGAAGTGTCGACATCCGCGGAGGTGCTGTTCCGTTAAAAAAACTAAACTTGTTGCTTTGCTGTCTTTTTTGCTTTTATGTAGCTATAACAACATTACTGAATATCTCAGACTCACAGTGGTTCGTTTTTGTGTGAAATTCTTTCAGGGCTATTAAGTGCCACATGCTCGTCTCCAGCGTTTAACGCACCCACACCAAAATCAGGGTATGCCAAATCCAACGTTGACAATCTGTACGATGTCAGACAACAGGACGGAAAGGGAATGGGGCTCGGGATGCCATGGTAAGTGGATTTTATTCTCTCTCAAAGAAATCAAAAATGTATCTTGTTGTTAAGTTTCCTTTACAAAATAGAAACGTTCATACTACAAATTATTATTTTGAAAATTGGGAAAATTTAAGAAAATATTAAATATTTTTACAATTTTTTGTTTTGGTAATTTAAAAAAAAATATTTTTTTAGGTTTGTTTACTACAAGTTACTAGATAGTTATTATGAGACGACATTATTGGATAACTTTCTCCAGTCTTACATGCTCTCAGGTGTTTTTAAATTATCTACTTTTCTGTAACATATTCTGCGAATTGTTTATCTCGCTGGAAAATGATGAGGACAAGAAACTTTTAATTTTAATGGGATGTGCAGAAGTATCGCTTAATGTAAAGTGTCTTCCAGGAATTATGCCGTCTTTTTGCAAAAAAATACCATAAAGGTAATAGCTCTTTTTTTTAGCAAAAAGGGCACCTTAGGGGTATTATGAGAATTTTTTCTTACTGGCCCAAAATCGGCACATCGCTGATATTTATATAGACTTGCATGTATTGCACAACTAGCTTTCCCCATATGTCAATATCCAGTTATGTTTTGCTTCCAGTAAATTGATTCTCGGAAGATATTCGAGAGCTTTTTTACCCTTTCCTTTTTCCGATTTTGATTTGATTTTCCGACAAACTAAGACCATTTTCCTGACCTGCTAATGGGCCACCTACTTTCATGAGTTTTCTAAACAAAATATCAAATTCCTCAAGTACAACAACGGTAGGAAAGGAAAAACACATTATTTTTTCACGCGTGTGTAATCCTTTCCTTGTGATGACACTTTGTAGGGAATGAAGAGAGAGAGATAAAAAAGTCGCATATGAGGAACACTTTTCCTGCTTTCCAAGCAAAAGGTTGTTTGCTTCGCTCGAGTGATTACGATAGAAACAGAGAGCGACGTACGTAGATCAACGCTGAATAGAGTAAATAAACAGGGAACACTTTTGATGAAATTTTAGCGAAATTTACGCAAACAAGAAAGAGGCTACGTATTTATTAATGGCCGTTCCATCATTTCCCTCTGATAAATTGACTTGGATATCCCAACTGCGATGTTTGACAAGAAGAGAAAATTATTTTCTTTCAAAAATATTTTTTCTGTCATGTGAACGTTCACATCTTGTAATAAGATATGTTGTTATGCTTGCTGGTGATATACATAAATATGTTAGTGCGCAAAAAGGAAAAAGTCGCTTAGTATCTCCTTCCCGGGATGGAGTGTATAACATGCCAATCTTGTTATAGGCAAGCGCTCCTGTCTTCTGTAATAATATGACATGCTTGCATGATAAGAGTAAACAGAAGCGAAATTGTAGGCAGCTCGAGACATTGTTTAGTTTAGGAAT
This sequence comes from Callyntrura guangdongensis, assembly GCA_027744295.1. Taxonomy (NCBI): domain Eukaryota; kingdom Metazoa; phylum Arthropoda; class Collembola; order Entomobryomorpha; family Paronellidae; genus Callyntrura; species Callyntrura guangdongensis. The sequence goes on along the minus strand of JAHZNB010002864.1, from coordinate 5,336 downwards.
ATTGCTAGTGAGATGTAGATTGTATAATAATGTGTGTGGGGGGGCATGAAAACTGAAAAAAGGCGCTATTCAGTCGTGTTGATCATGTGGGAGGAAAAGGCAACAAGGAAAATGGAAAGATGAAACAGATAAGTTGGTGAATATAAAGAAGGGAATGTTGGAGTAGGGAAATTTTGAAAGGGAAATGGTGCTAGAAAAAAGCCAAATAAACATCTCTACTCTACAAGTATAAAGGGCACAGCTCTAAGGGTTATCTGGCATGGATCATTGTGTGCTTCTCAGACACCTAAGGAATGACTATACTACATAAAAAATATTTACATATTTCAAAGCAGCAAACGATCAAGTTTTCTTTAATAAGAAAACAAAACACTAGAACCGTGGTCAGTTTGGTGGTTCACCCTTTTTCTAGGACCCGCCACTACTGAAATATTGATTTTTAGTTGAACTTCGAGATCTCTTTAAATTTATTTAGTTTTTTTTATAAAAACTGAATAACTAAAGAAGCTTAAGCGCAGCTATAGAGACGCCGATGAAAATAGTTGTATTAATACAAGCTGATTGAGTTGATAGAATTGATGTTGTGGCTTTTCATTTGAACTTGTATCGCTATACAAAATTTGAGCTAATTTGGACAAAGTTTAATTGTTGACCCCCATGGGTCAACCAAATTTGCTGAAATTTCACCCCAGAGATGCCACTAAACTAAGGCACCTGCGTGTCAAATTTGAGGCATTTTGGTTAAAGTTTAATTTTTGTCCCCCCAAATGACCTCCTGGGGTTCGACCAAATTTGTTCAAATTATATCCCAGAGATGCCACTAGCCTAAGGTGTGCCAAATTTGAGCAAAATCGGTGAAGCGTCTAGCCTGTATAATGATGACGGACACACAGACAGACAAACACACTAAACTCAATACTAGATGAAATAGCATTTCATCGGCGTAATAAGATGGTTAGAAACTTAGGAAATCAATGGAAATACGAAACGGTTGTAATCTTACGGATTATTTTCAATCCAAGAAGTTTATCACCGTTTGTATATCTTACAGAGGTTGTGTTACAAAGATGAATTACGCAAATGTCTTTTATTGCCCTTCCTCCGACTTTTTCCGAAACTGTCTCTTGATCTGCCCACATTTCTCCAAATTTATCGTGCAGAGCGAGCCTGGGAACACATTGACTGTTAACCTCGGATTCATTCCTAATAAATTTCAGCGTATTTTTAACTTATGCATTTTTCCCCTACTCGCCTTCTCCTTTTCGGTCCTTTCGGAATGCCGACAAAAATATTATGCTGTTTTTTTCAATTTCTCTTTCTATCCGTCGGGCAAAAAGCACGCCAGTCAATACTGCACTTTTGCTGCAACATATCATTCTCTCTTCAAAAACTGAAAGCATACCGGCTTTTTAATCAAGTGATTGACTACACAGTAGCAACAGCAGAGTTTGAACGAAAAAAATGAGAATTTTAGTATGCAACAACGTACGGAAAAGGGGGTAGGAAATAGTATAAACATATTATTATAATATCCATCAGTATAACCCGCTGCTTCTACCACTCTAGCACAAATGCAGACAAGGCCCATTGAACAACCGGATTCGATAGGCTTCCAATATAGTTACCTATGTTGTGTGATTCCTTAAAAAACTGAGCAACATCTCAAAACTCGTCAACTCACGAGACAGTCAGTGCGTCCGTCAAGCAATGAAACTGAAAAAGCAATAAATCAATCCCAGAATCTACTTTGCGAATATTTTAAGATATCCACACTCTCATAACACGCTTTACCTATCCCGATCACCGTTGACGTTGTATAATTTTCTCTCTCTCTCTCAAGTGTTCCTCATCTCTGTCAACTTTTACTCAAGTCGACTTGTATCTCTCAACGCATTCCCGTGAAAGGTTCTTTTCCCCTCTTTCGATCTCTCTAAATCTCTTTATAATCTGTCGACATTAAATATTTTTACAAGCTTCCTCTTATTCTCTCTTTCCTCTACCAGCTAGACTGGGACTCCGTTTCTCTACAAAAATTAGCTCACTTTATAGGCTGACTGACAGCCACAGCACCAACACAGTCACGTCTGGTGGATTGGTTCTTAAAACTGAGAGAAGCAAATAAAATTTTCAGAAGCCAATGACACCCTGCCTAGATTTGGTATAGTCTCGGGCCCGGTACGTTGTACAGGAGACATATATTATGCAGTCTTGTTAGCTATCTACATGATCCTCCTGATCAGGATGATGACGGCGATGGTAGTGTAGTAGTGATCACCCTCATTGGCATCATCAACCTTCTCTCATCGCTTTTTTAAGTGGCGTGACGACGGAGAGTGAGAGTGTGTGGAAGATTCACTGTTCCACTTCGCTTGGAGATCTCTCCCTGTTACAGTTATTCCACTCTGGTTCCACCGCATCACCACCACTACACTGTTGGATGAATGAGGTTTGCAACTGGAAACCCGTTCACTGCTGTCATCCCTTTATAGGATCCTATTTATTAGAAAGGACACCCAAAAAAATCTGCTGCTCCTGTCGTATAAATTCTCGCTTCTCTGCTTTTACTACCAGGAAACTACTTACTCCTCATCATCATCAAATAATCATCTACAGTGGTCGTCAAGGATGAAGGCGACGGGAAAATTTCCCTGCTCGCCGCACCGTTGTCACCACTGCTATACCACCACTATACCGACATTGTGTGGCAAAGGTGCCTACTTGATGGTATCGTATTTGTGTTTTATACCCTTCTACCTCTACTCGCACTTTGTCACAAAGACGCCCTATATGTATTTCCATTTTAACTTTTCAAGACGGATGAGATGTGCAAGTGTCAACCACTCAGTCAGTGCAGCAGCACGCGGCATTATGTTAGTTTTTATGTTGAGGGTTCTTTCCTTGATATATTTTCGAGTTTCCTCTCTCTCTCACTCACTTGCCTTTGTTGTTGTATACCACTTGTACTTACGATTACCCCTATCTACATATAAGTATGTAGGTATTTACATAGTGCGTCTATAAAAATGTATGCCTATAATATATCTACATCATCATCATCATCATCCTCGTCCCTATTTTTTTGCTTTTTTTTGCCGGGAGATACTTTTTTATCTTTTATGCCCATCCTGTGACATATGGACAGGGAGTGAAGAAAAAAAGTATTATTGCATGTCACAAACTTCCATATCCACTCTCATCCATTTCAATCGCGCTCCGCTGAATCACAGAAAACCAGGCCTTGTTCGTCGCCGTCATCATCATCATGGCATCCTTGTGATATTTTCCATTCTTTCTGTTTCCTGTATTCTCTCTCTCTACTTATCGCACCACTGCCTCGTTCCGTATGGTAGTGCAGGGTTTCAAGGCTGACGGAAATGCATGCTATACTACACACAGCAATACATTATTTTACGATGATGATATCCCTACTACAAAAACTCGCCATCCACAGCAACTTTTTTTTACCCGCAGCCTGTTAAGTTGATACCGTGTTTATGAATGCGTATCCGGGATATATATACCGCAGCGTAAAAACGCTGTAAAAAGGCGGACATTTGAAAGTATGTCGCGCGTTTATATTACAAACGTCAACACTCACGTAACAGCAAGCTACTCTCGAATCCCAGCATATAAATGTCCTTGACGCAAACTGGACAGGGTAATAGTAATAATATGTGAGATCTCTTAAATATAGGTAGTTAGTCCTTTTCCAGAGAGAAAGTGACGATAAAAAAAACTTTATTTTTTTTCTCTCGCCATTTTTTTTCTTCGCTTCCTCGTTCCATTACTAGTACGTGTAGAATAATGCATAAAAATTTGGTGATGTAGAGCGACAAGCTTCGCTCTCAAAAAAAAAGTAAAATAAACTGGGAATGTACACCACACTGCTCTCTGTCGTTTTATTCTGTCATCTGTGAGTATACTTACGGTAGATAAGCTACCTCAGTAGCGACGAGCTTTAACACTTATGGTTGTACAAGCTTCGTAATATTTTTTTAAAGTGTCTAAATATTGGGATCTTTTTTGTTGATGACAGGGCTGCCGAGGACTACGCGTCATCATTGTCATCCTCCTCGTCCTCCTCTCAAAGATCACCGTTGTCGTCGTCCTCCCTTTTAAACCAGCAACAGCAACAAGAAGAGCGCTGTGAGAACGGCTGGTGTGCTGAGGATGGGAGTTGCTCTTGTAATCCCTGCTGGAGCGGACCCAAATGTCAAGAATATGGTAAGTGGACAAGAGTAAACGAACATGATAAACCACCAACATATATTTCCATAGAGTTTAACACGAGACGTGTATAAACATATTGTTCAAGTGGCTTCCTTCCCCTCCGTTTTGTGAGGGGATACGGGGTCCTGTAGTTGTTTATTTTTATGAGGACGATGACGGAACGACAAAACCTTACGTGATGATGAGATGCTCTCTACAAATTACGACGTTGTCGTTGTGACGTACGTTCACGGCCTTTGGTACATAAGGCCACAATCCTTACAAGTAACGCTACCAATGGAACACTACTATAGTCGACGACAGTTTACACACTTATGTTTTTTCAGGATACAACTATAAAAAGTTGCCGTAGTACAGGTTATACGGGTCTAAGATGCTCTTGTTTTTCACTAGGCTTGGTAGTAAAAGCGGGCGGGCGTTCTTTGGAGTATTAGCGCTTTCTTTAGATTGTTTCTCTTGATATTTTTCTGGAGAGCGTTGTAATTTATCAAATATGCTGTATTTTCAGGCTTTCTTGTTGACAGTGTTATCATCGCCATCAACATCAACCATGGACAATACCTGTCGTTATTATTTTTGCATTATTAGGATAGAATTGTTGTCATTATTCCTTAGATCATCGCCATTAGTGGTGCCTGCCGCTGCGGACACTATCCTTTCAGCAGAGGGTGTACAAGGAAGATTCAGACTTTGTTTGAAGACGTGACTTCCCTCCTTTATTACAGCTTTATCCGACGTTGTATTTTTTACAATAAAAGTTTTCTCCTCTTGTCAACACGGTGGTGTCAATATTGGAGCATCTCTCTATGCAAAGACCTGACACCGATTTTCTGTTGGGTCACTCTGAACAAGTCCATTTAAACCCTTACAGCAGGATCATCATTATTATCGTAATATTCGTAATCCTTCTTTGGACAAGCAGATAAACAAATACAGAAGATTGGAAAGGGGTATATCGATACGTACATATTTCATCTTCAAGCATCGCAGCCCTCTCAACAAAAGACACGAGATGTAGTCGGTTTTTTGTAGGATAGGAGAAAATGATGAAAGTGATTTGGCCATTCTCATCATATCATGTTTATAAATGACTGGTTTCGTGAAAG
>JAHZNB010002863.1:0-11073 GCA_027744295.1 Callyntrura guangdongensis | reverse complement strand
TCCATTTTCCATATATGTAATGTAATGCCGATGTGTGTTTCTGCGTATGCCTACTTGTAAAACGTATAGTTCATTCATTGTGACTTAACTGAAGAACACCTGCCTTTAATTCTGCAGTTTAATCTTTCATTCTTCACATAGTAGTTGATATTCTTATCCCTATCCCGTAAGTTCACAGATCCAGAGATAAAAATATAATGCTACAAGCTACAATGGGTATTCTGTAGCATTGTATTTATGTAGCATGGTGGACTCTTCAAGTCAGTCTTCATCAGGGACTAGTGTCTTTTCAAAAGGAAAGGAAGGTAGTTGTACGAACGAAATAGTGCGGGATGGCGGCAGTGAAGGTGCTGCTGCCGGTGCCAATATACAATCGCAGAGGATTAAAATTAAAAACACGTACACTGTACACACACGCTTTTATAAATCTTTGTGTTCAACAGGGAGGTTAAACGAAAAAGTTAAAGTGGCATGATTCTCTCGAATTTTTTTTACTTTGAATACGAAAAAAGTTTTACGAAAGAACGAGTGGATAATAGTGCTTTTACAGAAATGGACTGCACCAGAGGTATGAAATACACACACATTTATATCTTACTATTATATTTACCAACAGTAATATGGTCGGTTACTGCCCCCAGTGCAAAAACGAAAAAATACACACGGACAGTACCTGAATACCGTCTAATTAATTAGTGTCTAAAGTTAGTAGATGGTCTACTTACTTTTCAGTTGTCAGTTATTCCAACGCCATGATGATTATATGGCTAAAGTGATTGGATTCTCCATCTACATAATATTTCCGAAAAAGGTTCCGTGTGCTCAAATATTGTTCAAATTGCTTCCTTTTTGCTAGGTATATTCAAAATATACAACCAACGTTTTGTTGAATTTTCGTCTAGTAATTTTGATCCATATCTTTAACGAACAATGTGCACTTTAGTTTCACGATGTATAACTATCACTGGTATTGATAATGGACTCAAAGTTTTGGAGGATGGGAGAATGGACATTTAAACGTTTCATAGATAGAATTATGACATGTTGATGATGTGATTTTTTGTCTTAAAATAATNTGTATAACTATCACTGGTATTGATAATGGACTCAAAGTTTTGGAGGATGGGAGAATGGACATTTAAACGTTTCATAGATAGAATTATGACATGTTGATGATGTGATTTTTTGTCTTAAAATAATAATTACGCATAAACTAATCTAGGGTGGAGTGTAGGAGTATCAGTTCTGTACTTGGGAAATAAGAAAATTGTGGTTGTATTTAAAGTAGCAAAACTCAATTAACTTTTTATGGGTTTTCAGTAAAGCATGGTATTCACCTGTCGGCTCCGTATTTTATGGCATTATTATTTAGTGAGAAAATCTATGCTGTGTGTGATCTTATAAGCTAGAGCTTGTCGCTTCGGCGAGAGGTACACACTAACACACTATGTTGTATGGCTTTCGTAGAGTTGCCGGTTAAAGTTGGCAACTTACTGAATAAGTATCTGGAAATATTTTATGGTTTAGACTCAACTATACAATTATCTTGCTGTCGTATTGCATTAGTTTATTCGGCATTTCATTGTGTAATATTAATAAAGGTATAATTATAAGTTTCATCGGGTTGATTATCTGTAAGATTGTATTTGATTAGCAAGGATTTCTATAATTTCTCTTTTCTGATGAAATTGTCAAAAGTTGAAACGATAGCTCTAGAATCGTCAAGTAAAAATATTCAGTACCAACATGATACAATTTGACCAACTACATTTGGCAAGTGAGAAGCTGGATTACCAGATTTACCAGCATTTGTATACTTTTTTGCAGCATTTACAGTTATTTGACTGAGAAAACCTAAACATGTAAAAATCCTACAGCAGTAGTTTTCTGCCTGTTGATGTCGAGTACCGTCGTGACGGGTAAATGGTACTAAATAGAATTAATGTATGGTGAGAATCTAAATTATCCAGGTCTTGTAGTCGTGTTTAACAACCCTCTCCTGATTAAAATTACCTGTATAAAGCAAAGTTTTTTGACACCCGGAAAGCCATAAAGCCTGGTATTTTTGTTTACTTTATTTCTTCCCTCATTCTAGTCAAACAAACTTCAATTTAAAACAAATCCTATTTCAGGGTGTGCCATAAAATCCTGTTATGCGTTATAATACTAACAACCGCTCCCGAGTACTTTTTTGGAGTATAATACACTTGCTTCGGATCATTTTTAAAATAAATTTTATATAAAGCCGTCATATTAATATATTTCGTAGATTAACCCTGCTAAGGAATATATTAAATGCTGATATGGTTATATTTCCAACAGTAAAGTGTATGTACAAGTATAATTAGATACATCTATTCTACATGCGCTGTTGGGTAATAACCCGAAGATCATTTTAGTCAAACAAACTTCAATTTAAAACAAATCCTATTTCAGGGTGTGCCATAAAATCCTGTTATGCGTTATAATACTAACACCCGCTCCCGAGTACTTTTTTGGAGTATAATACCCTTGCTACGGATCATTTTTAAAATAAATTTTATATAAAGCCGTCAATATTTCGTAGATTAACCTTTGCTAAGGAATATATTAAATGCTGATATGGTTATATTTCCAACAGTAAAGTGTATGTACAAGTATAATTAGATACATCTATTCTACATGCGCTGTTGGGTAATAACCCGAAGAGATTTTCTCACCAACACATTTAGCGTTACCTATCGCGCCGGGTTGTTGCGACTTCCGGCTGTTTTCTCCATGTAACCCTGTAATATAATGCATCCTCTGCTCTAGCTAAGTTTAATAAAATTTAAGACGTTTTATATAAAGTGTCTAGTTATTGTTATTATTATTATCAGCTTCTTTGCTATTTCCCGTTGTAGTAAGTTATATTTCCATTCAAATGGCGTACGTAACAAGGGTTTCATAATAGATAAAATTACACAAAGAAAAAAATCAAGAGAAATGACTCAAAAAGTTTAGATTTATATGATATTATATACCTTAGATTCCCTCCTTACTTTAAAACTTTTTTCATGCATCCATGCTTGAGCATGCATTTGCAGTAGAAAAATTACCGAAGCAGAACCGGATCGACTAGAATGTTGGCTGATATTTTTTTTATTATGACAGGGTTCCCACAAGTCCATAACCATACCACCAATTTTACACAATGCTTTTGAGCCACAGCACCGGAACCAGCAATCATTTCCATGCTTCATGTAAAATAAATTGTACAATTACGCCAAACTTTACTTTGTTATAGCTTGTAGTTTGTAGCTTCAAACTTGCCATGCGTTGCCTTACACATGTACAGTGTACCAAAGGAAAAGATTTCTGAAATTGACATGAGCGTGAGTTGAGTTTATATATTGTGTTCTTTAAGTTCGTACAAAAATATGACTTGGTTTTTACATGTGACTCATGAAAAAATGTACAAAAAAGTACAAAAATGCAGACACGCAGATATATAGGCATATATGTATATACCGTGGTTTACCATCCAGGTAAAAATCCATCGTACCTGAGTTAATTCTCAAGAATTCTCAGCGTAAAAAGTTGTAGCAAGAAAGTCTTTTCAGCACCATATTTCTCGGAAGTTCAGCTTTTCTTCATACTTGCACATCGTCAAAAAAGATCAGAAGTTGATAATGGAACTTCTTTCTGGGCACATCTTTCGTGGATGGGGTAGTAAATGTGTAGTTCGTAACATAGAAAAAAGTTTTGTCGATCCTTTCTCTCTCTCTCTCTCTCTCGCACCATTTCCTTTTCCTCCTGACTGCTACTTTAATCCGACGTTTGGATCGTATGAGTCATATATGTATCTTTAAAAAAGTAGGGGTAACACCTATTGACTTTCTGATGATATGAATATGACGAAGTGTGTACTACGTTTTTAAGAAAATTATAAGAACAGCAAAGCTGAAAGTTTTTTTCTACTATGTTCCCCGCTTGCTTCCTGTGTGATTATTCCAACTGTATGATGTAAACGCTGAAAATATGCTAGAGAAAACAAAGTAGGTTCTTACACGGGCTCAGGAGTCTGTCATCCCTCAACAGTAGCAGTAAGGTTTCATATCACTTCAAAGTAGTCTCATTCTGGTAGCTTCTGGTGCTCGATATATTCAATTCAAAGGAAAAATCTTCATACAAAAGTGTTATGCTTTTTTGTGTGACGAGTTAAATAGAATGATTTTGAGCAGTAACCCTGCTGACAGCAAGTAGTGCAATATTTGGTTTCATGTCATTGGAGCTAACAACAGCTTGATTGCATAATATTTTCGTGAAACACCTTGATCAGGTCATAAACCCTCTGCCACCATAAAGCAGCCATTATGTCAAGAAGATATAAAGATAAAAGTATACAAAAATATTATAAGCAACAATGGGAAAAGTCAAATCATGTTGTGTAGTAGAGAAATTTTTTTTTAATCTCATATCTTATTTTGTCACAATTACAAAGTTTATCTTGCACTAACATTTAACATACGAATATATTTCTGTTTTTCAGATCCAGATGACGAAAACCTCAAAAGGAGTTTAACAATGCGAGGGCAAGTGAAATTCTGTTTGAGTTCAGCCTGTTCCTTCCAAAATAACTTGATAGAGATTGAGCCACAGCACCGGAAATGGCGACGTGTCCACGGTTTCGAATTGCCCCTGCATCCGCAGCAGATTCTCTCCTGGATTATAATTCTATTTCTTGCTGCAATAACATATTCCATGATGATTCCAGATCTACCAGAATCGTGTTTCTTGACGGTGCTTGTGTTCACCACTGTTCTGTATGTATTTCTCCTGGTGCTCTATACGGCAGCAACAATTGTAGACCCAGCACATTCAGCAATCCGGGCAATGAGAAGCAAAAATCCAGTGGTCACAAGTAACAGGTATGCATAAATAACAAAAAGGGCATCTTCTACCTCTGTTGTACGACATATTATGTTTTTCTAAAAATGTTATAAATAAATAAATAAATATAAATATATTTATGGATCTACATAATATTTATTTATTTTATTTATATTTAGAACGAAACATTGCGGGATTTGCAATAAATGCGTCGACGGATTTGATCATCGTAAGTGTATTTTTTAAAAATTCCAATATTTTTCAGCATTTGAACAAAAAATTATGGCATATGTGTACTAATATGTATATACCATTTTGTTCGTTTAGACTGCAGATGGCTGAATCAATGCATAGGAAAACGAAATTACATTTTATTTCTTGGAACCGTTATTCTGGGTACCCTAGCCAGCCTTTTTATTATTGGCTGCAGTATTTTTATTGTTGCCCAGTTTTGGTCCCCTCAGCTACATTACGATATTCAAGTTCAACAGCAGCGGTCGTTAGAGTTACCAGGGTTTCTTACTGAACCAACAACGGTAGTGCCAACAACAATAAATCAAACGTTTGAGTCCATAGCGACTACAATTTTGCCAGGACGACAAACCACAACTGTATCTGTAAATTATGACACAACCATTCACAATGAAGCCTCTCCATCAAGGATAGAATTAAGCGATGAAAATAACAGTGCATTGTTTACCACAACCAGTGTACCAGATGTGTACACAACAGATGTGACAGCTAATGCAGCTGGTGATGAAATCACCGAAATGATTACTACAACAACAAGCGTTGTGCCGTCTACGACGCTTCTAGCTGTGCCCCTTTTATCGTTTAAGTCACAACAGAGAAACTTATTGAATAGTGAGGATGGCAATGACAGTAGTGCTGCTATCAGTAATAAAAACGGGGATACTAACGGCAATAGCTCTTTGTTGTTGTCATCTGCCACAACTACCACGAAATATTCTACAGTTGATACAAAACGCACACTAAAAACAGTTTTGTACGCTTTCGTAATAATAATTTGCATAATTGCATCCGGAATGCTGGTACATTTGCTTATATTTCATATGTACATTTGTACAAAAGGACTGACCACGTATGAATATTTGAAGCCTCCTGTTCCCCAGGCACGTCTAACATCGCCCCCCTCATCATCGACAGATTCGCGTGGAAGAGGTAGAAAAAGTATCGATTCAACGAAAAGTTCGTTTTCAGCTGGCAAGAACGCAATGAACACTAGCAACAGTCGTACAAGTGCTGTTCTAACGAATGGTCAAAATGGGGGGAAAACAGGCACTGATAATCAGCAAAATGAAATGAATGAGGACATGGCGGGTGATCAAACCCGCATGTCAATCGAAGAAGAGTCTGAAGCTATCTGGACCACAATGACAGAAATTGATCTCAATGCACCGTCCGACTTTATCGGGGGCACTCTACCAAGAAATATGAACTTAGTTCCAGGAGCTGGTGGGATCCTGTATCAACCATCCATGTTGGATGAGAATGATTTGGAGAGAATTAACAATGAGAAGAACAAGACTATGAATGCTATGGCAATGGCAGGTGGTGAAAACTATTTACTTCAAAATGAAGAAATGCCTTCAACGCTCAAGTCAAACAAGAAAAAATCCAAAACTAGCTCTGCAAATGGCAAGGACCAGAGTGCAAAATCATCAACTGAGCGACAGACAAAAAGCGCATTTTCTAGAAAATGGAGTGACTTATTTGGAAGCGGAGGTAGGGGAAGTGGCAACAAAGTTAATCCAGTGGTTGGTAGTAGTAGCAAAGATAACGAAGGTATTCCTCCAGAAGAATTGCCATGAACAGTTATAGTTATAATAATGTAGAATGAGTACATATTGCCAAGCGTTTCCGTAATTTATGGTTTCAACTATATATTTTTAATTATTTTATTTACAACGATCAACAGCATTATTATATTTTTTACAATTTCACAAAGAAAATGATATATTATTGAGATATTTGAACATGACTTTTATATTGACTATTGCGTAAACGTAGTAGTGTATTGTATTAATTTCTCCTTTTACATTAACTAAAATGTAAATTATAAATAGTATTTATCAGCTCTTCGTTGAACAACTATTATTGTTATACATATTTCTTAATTATAAAAAATCTGTGAACGGGTTCGTACGTGTCTGTACGCTTTATCTAAGTATATTTTTTAATGTTACAACGCACTTTTTTTCGTAAATGACATAACTTATTGTTTCGTTCCGATATGTAGGTAATTTTTTTCACTTTTATTCAAAACTCTTTCCGCTTTTCGTTGCATTGCCGTATTGTTCATCATCCTCAACAGTTTATATTACGAGAGAAAAGATATCCAAGAAAAGTAGACAAATTGTTGGATTTTTTTTTGTTATTATCTTAAAACTTGGAACAACAGGACAGGGTAATTAGAGAGAACTATATAATATTAGTACATTCCGAAAATCTTTTGAAATTTCACTTAATTTTTTTAAATAACTTTAAAACACCCCTCCGTTCATCTCAATAAGTTTACATTTTAATTACTGTAATTTTACTACTAGGTATACATTTCTTATTTAGAAAAATCCACGTGTAAACTCACTGTCAACCAAATTTTATTAATCATCATCATAATGATACAAACGTACTTTTACACAACTTGAGTTGTGTTTATGCACTTGTGCACATGTGTAAAAACACGAAATTGGTTGCTTCTCGTTACTCGTTCTTATACTCTCATGTTTATGCAGGCTCCCCATTTAATACACATCAACAAAACAAAGGAACATTCCATAACGTCAACAATAATCATGAGTTTTGTTGTCTTTGTGTTTGCAATTGTGTTAGCTTGAAGCGATATTAACATACAACTTTTGTCAATTGTATACAAATTACAGGTCAAAGCATTACAAATGATAGAAACAAACGATGTGAATACAAAACAGATCATTGAATCAATTATCAACTCTTTCAAACGTTTACAAAATTTAGCCAGAATGTTAGGATACGTTTTTTTACCCGTACACATATTATGTAAGTGTAAGTATCCTAAAAATGAATTACTAGATAATTACCCAAATTTATTTTCGCGGACCGAGAAAAATAATTAAGGTATGTAAATAATTTCGACTTTTGGCGTGTTAGTATGAAAGGGTTGGAATAAGAATGCCAGCATTTGGAGGACTGTAAAGTCATTGGGTACTGTGAGAATTGGGTTAATTTGTTAGGTTTACGAGGCCATTATAGATTCTCAATAGTGTTATTGTTATTTTACGTTAAATAATAGTAAACTCGTTAAATCTTTACTAGTCTTGGAGAAAATTTCGTAACGGTAAAACAAAATTGCCACAGTACAACCTTATATGCATATTTACCTACCTATCCAATAACGTGTTACTATAAATATTCTTTTAGAATGAGTTTTTTTATTTAGTCGTATGTTGGTAATTTTGTATTGATTTTGAAATGTTTGTTAATTTTAAATAATTTAATTGTGTGGACTACGAGTAAAACTTGTGTTTACCATCCTTTGTTGCCTTATTTTTAAAATATATATACCTTGATAACTTATTCGCTAGTAATGATGATGAAACTGTAAGAACTACCTGTTGTTAAATTTTAAACTCTACTGATGTAAAGTTGAAAGTATCAGTGCGATAATATTAAAATATTCCATTTTTTACCTCTGACCGAATACACTTGTCAGGCTCATGCGTCATTCACTTTACCCAGAGCATATCATCAAGTATCATGTTTCACACTACCATTTTTATTATCACGACAAGATTACGCATGCATACGAAACCTTCACTTAAACTAAGAATAAATTATTTTTTTCAAATAGTGCATGTATTATTTTTTATGTGTGGATTTAATTTTTCTTTAAGTAGTTCATCAAAAATATTGCAACTGTGAGTATGTATATTTCATGAATTCGCGAATTTTAACTTAATATCATAAACCAAACATTCAAATTTTACTTGTGTTGTTTTCTTTATCCATTCCTACGTCAAACCTGGCCACAAATTTCAAATTTATAGCAGTAGCACACATGCCTTGGGAATTCGCCCACGCAATGATCCTTTTTGGGCTATGAAATATTCAGTATCATCTGCACATTCGTGAACAGCAACAACCTAAAAGTCCAAAATAGTCAGCATCACAATCCCAATAATATGTCATCTACAAATTTCAACAGACTGGGACTCGCGCCCTTACCTCGTTTGCCAGGACACTTATTTCTAGTGGTGACTTTGCAACGTAATCATACATAACCTTCGCCCTTAATTGTAAGTTATTTGATTCCGTTCCTGCCATTTCATCTTGTGAATCGTCAATGCTAAATGACTGACTCAAGTTTACACTATGCAATGGCATGCTGTAAGAAGAAGCCATGTTTTACGAACATTATTGCATTAAAATCTTCATTAAAGCAATACAATTACGAAAGTCACACACAACTACATACATACTATAGCACGTATCTCTTACATTTCCAGTTCCCGATTTAAGTCAAGCATCAATTGGTGGCATCTGGCAAAATATGTCGTTTGAGCTTGGACGAATGATTTCAGGTTTTCAATGTGCCTATCTCTGGCTGCCATCAAAATTTCCATTTGAACTTTGCAAATTTCTGTTTGTGAGTTGAATTCCGATTGCGCTGCTATCACTTCCCGTTCGGCCTAAGAAAGAGAAAAGTTAGACACATATTCATATAGTCCCAGTACCGTCCGGTAGTGCAGTAGTTTTATATACACGCTTGCAAAAGTTTACAAAATGGACATAAAGTGACGAGCTTTGTACAAGTATGCAAACTTTCACTTGAAAGGGTTCATTCCATTTTAATGCCAACTTCACTACGCATATTAAATTATGCAGTGAAATCGAATAAAGCAAAACAACTTACTTGTTGAATCAATACCCGTGGGTCTTGTCCCTCCTTCTTCAGAAAACAGGAAAAATAGAAGCAACATATAGCATTTGAGCACAATGTAAGCAAACTAATATGTACATTGACATTGACAGTATTACTAAAAAACATTTCTTACCGGAGGAGGAGCACTACTCATGCTCCTAGCTTTTCTCAGTTTATTTTTTGCTGCATCCAGATCCAACCTTGTAAGAAGAACAAGAACAGTCGTTCCATAACATAATTTTGAAGCTAACATGCAAAAAAGACGCTAATTGTGTTTGCATCACGATAATGAGATAACATGCTTCCAATTACCGCTTGTTTTCCAACGTTTTTCTCTCTCTAGTCGAATTTTTTACTTCATTTTCTAAAAACCTGTTAAGGGGATTTACAAATGAAGTCAACGCTGATGTGATGAAGTCCTTCTCCGTTTGGCCTAACTTGAGTTCTGATGTTCCAACTTTTACCAACATGCTCCCTGTACGTTGACATCAAGAAAAGGAAACTGTTTACACATTGCGCATAATTAAATCAATTTAAATTCAATTTCCTTATCCTAACTTATCTGTATTTGTCAATGGAACATGTGTACGTATACAACTACTCGTAACACAACTTTACTTGCATATATCGTCCTTTAGCATTAGCGTGTACTTATAGAACAAGAGAAAGTCATGCTTGTTGCTAGCTGAAATAAAACTTTCAGTGAAAGTGAAGTCCAAGAACAGATTGTATCTTTCTGGGAAGAAGAAACTTAAGCATGGTTCCCTAAACGCATATTATACGAGAAGACATTTACGGTAAACGACTGTCTATAACCAAATACAGAAAAATGGAGCAGAGGGAAATACTGTCCGAAGCAAAAGACTGCTCAGGGATGACACCAGGGATTATACATTAAACAGTTTTGTGGGTACTATAGTCAGCAAATTACTGAATATAACTAGAAATGTACCTACCGTGCGTTCATATTATGCTCCTCAACCTACTATTGGGAGTTAGGATGTCGAACATTTAGTAAGCGTCAGGAATGTTAGTAGAGGTGTGGGAATAGTAAATTCATTTATAAAGTGTTATTTCAGTTAATAAAGCAGAACCGAGTATGATTAGTATGAAGAACATTATTACAATATTACAAAAACAATGTACAAACAGCGCACAAAAAAAAAACATTATTTTCTCTTACCGTAAGCTAGACTCGATCCGAATTCGTTCCCTGCGTCAATCATGCCCTGTCCAAGACTTTCCAAGTTACTCGGTCGCATCGGCCGTTTCTTATCAATTTTCTCCATCAGAAAATCTTC
>JAHZNB010002862.1:0-35061 GCA_027744295.1 Callyntrura guangdongensis | reverse complement strand
CACGGTCTGATTTTATCCGTAAAAAGCTCCAGTTATAATGTACAGCGTGTATAATACCTACCTCATGCAGTTCCACTTTGAACTATATATCAATATCGTGCCCATCTTCCAAATTGCAAGTTACATAACATCATCGCCACAATGTTCCACTGAGCAAACAAACATATATAAAATAATAATCCTCCACTGCCGTATTGCCCGACTTGCTTTCGTGTAAAAACCCGCTATCGGGCCATAATTCTCTCCATCACATGATGTTACGTAATATCACAGGCTGGCATAAAAAAAACTAGCAACCTAAATCTAAATGCAATGTTGTATACCAAATCAAAAATATTTTTGTATAATTTCTAAAAATACCACAACACCCTAGCGTGAAGTATACTTGAGCATAACATGGATCCACCTCAGATTTTCATACTGCATAATAATATTACATGTTCAACCCGCGTATTATTTTCTACAAAATGTTGCTCCTTCCCTCTATCTAGCTAGAGACGCAATGTTGGGTTGCTGTGTTTTAGCTGCCATTCAATGAGAGCTTGCTACTTGGCATGTTTCATTTCTCTGACTAATATTGCGGCTTGCCCACCTACCGTAGAAAATCTTATTAGATTTCTGCATTAGTCACGTTACATCAACTGTGCGGTGAGTAAAATACAAATTTATATGATGCGGACTTACCTACTTATATACAATAATTTCTTTCACCACTGTCAACATCATTTCACCGGAGAGAGAGAGAGAACTCTATTTTACTTACTGGCATACTGTCTGCTGCATCATTGCATGTCAATGGGCCACATTTGCTGAAGCATAAGAAAAATATATAATGTACAGTTCATGTGTGTGGCATTATAAAAAATCATCTTTTGACTGATCAAGAGCATTTTGTGGGATAAGAAGCAATCTCTTAGACTGACTGACTCGCCAACCTTCACAATACATAATAATCATATTAAAAATAAGTGTTCTGTGTCTACTCATCACTAATACTCGGAGAATGAGCACTCGTCACAAGCCCATAAAATCATTACACAGTAAAATTACGGTTGAAATGCACGGTCGTTTTCTACCTACAAACGAACAGTTTGTAACATTGTCGGGATTCATTGTTCGCCAAATAGTGGTTGTTGTACACGTACTTTAAATGCAATTTTCATTCCAACTGCAACTCTAAAAGAATGACAGTGTGCACGAATGTTCGGCTACAATTTTTTTCTTTACCACAACAGTTGGCATTCTTACTTAAGAGGTGTCATAATAATCCTTCCATCGTCTTGCCTTCACGACCCGTTATTACTATTATGAAACGTAGTTTTCAAACACAAAATCTAGTTCAGAAAAGCTATTTGTAATGAAATGTGTATTAAAAAATGTGAACAAAGCCGCGCTGTTGATGACGACGATTGCGTTATGATGACAGTCGGTGGTGGTAGTGTAAAGGTCGTTAATCGTTAATACTTCATCTACCCAACGAGGCCAACTATAAAAGTCATAAAACATTTCCTTCTTCTCTCCCGCTTCTTTTACTTCACGCTTGTACTATTACTATTACTTGTATTAGGTGTATGCAATGAGTAACAACTAGAAAAAAATCATGTTTTGGGTCTCTTGTATATAAACCGAAAAATATGTTTTCAATGTGACGCAGAATTTATATTGAAACTTTGACTGTTTAGATGTGAATATTTCGTGCGTGGTTTCCAAGATTATTTTCATGTGTATCCGTACTATCGAATTTCTCTAGAGCAATAAAAAGATGACTGCGGTGTGTGCGTCTTCGTCGTTGTAATGGTCGACGTGTGCAAACAACCAAAAAAATAAATACACACATACATTCATACACACACATACTGACAAAAGCAATGAATGCCAAGATAGAAATTGATTTAAAGTTTTTTCCTATGCAAAATAAGTGCCACCTGCAAAGCCATATAAATTCCCGCTACAACTTGCTCTTGCTTCCCTTCTCGCCAACGTTGAGTAAAATACCTTGAGCAAGTTTATGAGAAAAAAAATGAACATGGCAAAAACAAAAACAGCGCCCTGGCGAAAAGTAATAAAGAAAAATAAAAAATTTCCTCTTCATTTCACAGCGCATAGGGGGAAAAAAGTTCTCCCCACTTGAACACACGGATTTATATCCACCTATACACATACCCAAGATGTATCCCAAACACACAAAAACAAACAGTGTAAATTGCAAATGTAACGAATCCCCCTTAATTCCTCCCCATCGCCGCCACGTGTATATTTTAAACGCTTTCACTACCGCTATATAGTTTATGTGCCTCCACCACTGCTGAAGGAAAGTGTTCCCTTGCTCTTAATTATCTCTCTTTCAAATACGTACAAGAAAATAACCTTTTTCCATGCATCATTGACTTCTATAAAAATGAACGACGTTGCTCTAGAAGAGCAACTTGTTTTAAACCCCCAGTACATTCATAACACGCTTCGATATACCCACAACATTTTCCAGTTTTCTCGGATACACTTCTCAAAGTATACTTGTACCATCTCATTATATAAGTCTCTGCTGATCGCTACACTTTTTTATACGAACATTCTGTTTCTGAGCAAGTAAAACAGCAGCACTTCTCCCCTGTCATGTGCACGTCGGGACAACAGAGGAATTAAGAGCGGTGCTAATGTCAGTCCAATGTTTTTCTAAACAGCAATAAAAATGTTCTACTCATCCGTGTCACATATATACCAAGAGCAAAAGTATAGTATACAAGCAATGCAATAATATTAATAGAACACCGAGAGGGAAAGAAGAAGAAAAATAGGGAACTGAAACGGAGGTACAACCAAATAAAAAAGCCCACACACTGGAAGAATATCTCTGCTGCTTCAAGTCAAATACAAATTTGCGTTACTGCGTTTGTCGTCTCTACATATGTTCTCTCTCTCTCTCTCTCTCTTGCTTACCTTGCCTCGTAAAACATTCCGGTTTTGTGAAGGAAAAGCAGAGTACAAAGTACAACTAAAGTAGTTCAAATAATAAATGTACATAATGTAAGAATGTACGTCGTATTATAAATAGGCAAAAACGTGTGGATTTAGCCCGAGTACTTCAACAATATTGCAAATAATACTCTATTGTCGTTCTACCTATTACAGCAGCAAATTTGTCTAGCAAACAAGGGAAAAAATCATACATTATACGACCTGCTTTTTATTGTATGGCCACACGGTTAATCCTTTATTCCTATCATTTCCCTTCCGTCAATGAATCAGTGAATGAAACTGCAAAACTTTTCTACGGAAATGTAAAAAAACGAATGTGTTTTCTCTCCCTCCGTTTTTTTTCTTCCCGGAACGTTCAAGAATAATTTTCCGTGCCACTGTTGTAAACTACTGCCTCGTTTCCCAAAGTTTACTTTTTTTACTCAAGTAAAACTTGAGCGAGGCACGCAACAACCATTGCAATTGTATCACCCGTGGAAGAAGCATAAAAGAAAAAGTGTACAACTATATGACTGTATAGTATAGGCACTACTACTACAACTTCTACAGGGCGCCTATACAGCGGTAAATGATAAAGGATGTGAAGGAAAGAGAAAATCCGAATTTTTTTGTCCAATATAATGATACGAACTGCTTCTGCCACCACTATATACCACAGAAAACAGAACTACCGTTACTGTTATAAGTAACCCGCTGTTTTCCCTCCAACATCACTTATTTTGATCCACCTCATCTACTTTTTCTCCTTGAGCCTCTCTGCTTGCCCAACTCTTGTTGTTAGCATATCTTTGAGGAAAAACATGGCCCTTGTTCACATTACCCAGCCATAAGAGTTGAACCCTCGCCATTAAATAGCCCACAAGGGGCTACTGCAAAATCGGAATACGACCTGCCACCATTGTATTGATGCCATAGCCTCTCTGTCTCTCTCTCTCCTCCACCTCTTACCCCTCTGCCCTGGCTCGCCATCCTACTTAACCAAAAATATATGTAGGTATCTATATTTTCTTTTACAACAACGGTGGCATTTAGTAAATACTGAGAGACATTTCGTGCACACGGGCAACCTATAGCTCATCCTCCCACCACTGCACCACCACTCGAATCCAGCAACGATAGGAAAAACCGTGTGCTTATACGTGAAAATGTTCTTTTTTCTCCCTAAAATAATCAGAATGAAAGATAGGTTTTTATAATCCTGACAAGTCCACCATCTCTACTGCTAGCTCATCCCAAAGAAATTGAAAACTCCAATAAAGGCAACAACGGCAGAAGAGTTTTTTTTTCGGAGCGGGCATACACCGATATCTATAAATACACTTTACTTCATTCCACTAGTAGATCTCATTATACTACCACTACCTTTTTAAAGTATGCGCCTACACATTTACGGGAGGAACGTAAGTGACATGATATACATACCCAGGAGAAGCGGCTACACAAGGGGTATACAACATTATATAGCCCACAGGTTTCACTTTTTCCAGAAAGGAAATGTTCAATGATGTTCTTTTATAGACTTGGTTAGTCGACCTAGTCGACCCTCTTTCACTTTATTCTCACCATATCATATCATATCCCTTCTTACTACTCCACCACCACTGCCAATGATTCTTTTTTTCTTATTCTTTTAAACTAAGACCACTTCTCTAACGGGTTTTATTTTTACGTTATTACTGTAGTACACCAGAAACCAATCTACTCAAACTTTCATTCCCAAGGCGGCAGACCAAACTTTATTATCATCGCACACTCTCATGCCACGTATAACCATCCTAATGTGTCAGGCGATGGGATGCGAGATGCCGGCAACTAGAGAGAGAGTTTAGTATAATGCAATGTGTGCCATTGAGCTCGGTAGTTTTAGTCAACACAACGGGAAGAAAGAAAAAGGGACCCGTCACCGTCATAATAGTAATAACATCCAGCACACCTTTTCTTTACTTTCCTGTTTAATATCACTCACCCACTCCACCACTCTTACTTTTAGTCGCGGAGCGATAGTGAAAGAGGATGACTACCTACCTACACACATTGCATTTTACATCGTTGAATTACAAACAATCATCCTTTTTATTCTTATGATCCTTGGCATGGCATTTAGAAGTTCTCAAGATTGACCCAACACACACTCTGCCACTAACGCAGTTTACTTTCGGTTATTACCATCAAAAAGGAAAAGAGGATAAAAAAACTACCGTCATTACAGCACAAGTTCTACTCATACCATATCGCGATCGTAATAAAAGCAATGGAGATGCAGTGCACATCCTTATAATAGCCGGGCCCATTTACCCGTTCATTACAACCGCCAGGACGCATGAATCCCAACATAGCATTTTGTAAGGGTCGGATGGATGGATCGTCTTCCCCCAAGAGGAGAGTTGTGTTGATTACAACAAAAGTATAGGCAGCCATCGTTCGCAGGCGTTAATTTCTTAAGAATCCCTATTTAATTACAAATAGATAGAGGGAATGTACGAGAAAATTGAGGAAAAACTTTACTAATGCATTTTAGATACGACGTAAAATCTCCAATGGAGCCATCATACGGCTGTTGTTTACTATATGTATTTGATGCCCTTTTTACTGCGTGGCAGTATTCCATGAGCTTGTACGTTATATTAGAGTAATAATGGCCAACTTAGGATGCCAATATGAGCTTAACTTTGGATTTTTGTTACAAACTTAATTTAGGCATGATTAATCTTCAGTAGCTACTTTGGGAAGTTTGCAAAGCAAAAGTTGTTGTTTTCAACTTGAGTGCACAGTCGTATGAAATATGTAAATGCAGAGTGAACAGAATGTATTTAATATATTGTTAATATTATTAAATGCTTGTTTAATGAATACCAGCGGGTAAATGTCTCTGTTGAGATCACTGGTTATGGATCCACAACACCTCAATCCAATTTACACAATTTTACTTTTATCCTTGCACCTTGAGCGATATATTAGGGACCGTTTATTACAAGAAAAAATACGGCACAATAAAATTTGTAAAGTAAACACACATTACAGATAATGTTTTTCGATGACATGCAAGTCAGAATATAAAAAAGTATGATAAACAACACATGATTAATAGTAAAATAAAAGTAATATATTTTATCCAACAGTGGATAACCAGATGGTATCAATGAAACTTGCATCCTTACCATCATTATTTCTTGCTTTAAATCTCTGTAATTTCACCGTCGTTTTTTGAAGACGTCTGGTTCATAGCAAATGATCTAGCTAAAGGGGCAAGCTGCCTTGATCCACCATCTTATTCCTCTCTATTCAACCATCAACTAAATATGAACCAGCGAGTGGAGGCATTCTCTGAAATTTGCCTAGAACGCCGACAAAACAAGAGAGAGAAAAAGTTGTAAAAAATAAACGCAAACAACACTTTCCCTTCTTGTTAGCAGCACTAATAAGTAATTGCAGAGCATGTTTAGGCAATTAACGAACCACTGTTGGTACCACTGCTTATTACCGCTGGTGACATCAACTGGCTGTGATCAGAGCAGCTGAACTTGACTTGTTATATTAGGCAACTTTATTAACGCATTATAACGACTGATTGTTCATCAGTGATGTCATTTGCCTACAACGATTCGTGCGCCTCGGAAAATGTTTTTAATAACTTGTTTTTATTTGGAAAATAAACAAGTTATATAATTCTGTAGTTTACATTCGAATGAAATGGTTGTTTTAATAAATACCTGTGAGAGAAAAGGCTCATTTTTATTCTAATAGTAAGCAAAGACCTAGTACACTTTGTTGCCACTTTGCTACCTCGAAAACCGTTGAGTTCACTAAAAAACATAGGTATAAAATCAACCAAAAAGTTAGCATTTACAGAGCCCAACTTGAATAGTGATTTGAAGCTAAAAACATGAAATGTTAACAAAAGATGCCTCTTGTTCTGCCGCACCAGCCATAAATTAAGTATCAGCCCTTTTCGCAAGAAAAATGAATTTCTGCCACTCCTACCATCCCGTACGGCACAGCTATAGGGTCTCGCGGTATTGCTGTGGCTCACACACATACAGCCTCAATTAATGGACTGCTGACAGTAAGTTTCTATTGAAAGGGAGATTGGACTGGTAATTTCTATTTCTAAAAACGACATGTTATTACAGCTCTTGTAACTACGTCGTACCATACTTCTATAGAACCTTAGTTGATTTTCAATAGGAGACTGGCAAATTAGTTTTATTATGGAAACGCTAATTAGTTATTATACGCTTACTAGACTAACTAGCCCAACGAAACTACAACCCATCAAAAGTGTTTGTACTAGCAGCACGAAACGCGTCTATTATTTCTCCAAGGCGGACACGAGAAATAGTATCAAGTTATTACCATTTTGTCTGACAAGCAACCTTTTCGTGTATTCACCATCTAAACGTGTTCGTGTAAATGCATATGCATATACCGTGCTATGGGGCATATACATTTTTACTACTTTATTATTATGCAAGTGCAAAAAACACGTATCAACGTGTTAATACACTCTATCTATCACCACATATACCAAAATGGCTGCCACCGTTAGTAACTTCCCAGCGTTCAAGGAACATTCATACATCTACACAGCCATATTCTCGCCTTTCACTTACTTCCGAAAACGCATAATCGTCGTGGCAGTACACACGGTTATAAATGAAGTTGATCAGTTGATGTTCTTGTTCCACTATATACTTAAAAATCAGTATTAGTTTAGACCATAAAAGCCTGTTCAACGCCTTGATACACTATCAAATACTCTTTTCTCTCGTGTGACTGCTCAATTCATTCGAAACGCCATCTCATATTACTCGGCAAAATGTGAAAATCCAATGTCCCGACAACAACCTTACTGCTCCGCTCTTGTTTTCATTCAAGCTAGACACCCGTCAGCACACATACCAACCAACTACCACTACCACTGCTTATTTCTCTTTTCTCTTGTCTTAGCGACACAGTGACTGGTAAAAGGGAAAAGAAAATGCAGTTGTGTGTGTGTATGTATGTGGAATCATTTTACACAAAACCACTACCGTTCTTGACTGAAAAGTCGTTGTGTATGTATGCACCATCCCTAAATATCTGGAAATACGACCGTATATACTTTCCACCCTGGATTTACTCTCGGCAACAATGTAAATCCACTGGTATTCCGTTACAAGGTAGAGAAAAGTCACAATGATACTTGTATGCACATATTACAGCAAAACCTGCTATTTATGTATGACGGGTTTCATTATATTGTAGTATAACTGTGTGTTGTTACTTCTGCCACTACAACTTTTATATTTTTATATTATATTACTCCGGTTGTTTTTGTGAAGGAAAGACCCTTTCCATCTATCCCATCTCATTTCATTTGTTTTTCGTATTCCAATTGGGAATTTAATAATAAATAACTAGTAGAGCGCACACCCAGCAGAAAAAAAAACTTCTATTATGTCTCCACGAGCTATATTATTATATACCGTGTACTGCCCCCGCTTTACTGCCTACTCGAATGTTTTTTTTGTATATACCACCACTATCATGCAATTCAACTCTGATAACGGTTATATTCTGACAACGTAGAACAAAACAGAATTTTTGGGTAGGATCACACTGAGTGAATATTACATTTTCTCTGGCTCGACTGGCCTTCTTGTTTTCCTCCTGTCTGCTGATGCGACCATCATCATCAGTGGTGGTAGTACAAGTAGTGTAGAACACAAAAACTTGGAAAATAAGTCCACTCGTAATACAATTAAATTCAAATTCCAGATGAGATACATCGCGTATAACACTACTACATCATCCCCAAATGTACCATTCTGCAAGAGAGTTTTATTGTAGATACATGTACGAAAATACTCGTAATACAATTAAATTCAAATTCCAGATGAGATACATCGCGTATAACACTACTACATCATCCCCAAATGTACCATTCTGCAAGAGAGTTTTATTGTAGATACATACATGTACGAAAATTATTATTTTCAGCTGAACACATTTCTATTGTTCCCTGCCATTCAAGCACATATTGCTGAAGATACCCAAGAAAATTGCTAAATGCTAATTGCCAACATGATAATAATAAATAAAATACCATATTTTGAAAGAAAAGTCCTGTACCTATCTAACTTAGGTATTCTCCTTTTACAAATTTTCAAACATGACACATGTAGTTAACCAAAAAAATTGTGAAAAAAATGTGACAGCTTGTGACATCTTGTCATCGTCAACAATTTATACAGTTCTCTTTCTTAAAAAGACAAATCGTCGTGTACCATACATGTACACAGGTACATTTTGTATATACATTTACAATAATATTACGTCTGTATATGTGTACTTTGTATATTACATGAAAATAATCTGATCTATTTGATGTTTCCCCGTGTAATTCTGTCGTTGTCACAGCCCAGCATAAACAGAGCACACCCATCCATCTTTACCGAAAAGTAGCAAGCAAACAAGAGAAAATAGAGGCATATGGGGTCTAGGTGATTGATATGTAGTAAACTAATACCTATATTCGGCCGCTGCCGAACTCCGCGTGTTTACTTGTGTTTGCGTTTTAAAAAACGTTCTTTCATGTAACGATACTTGTCATGTAAGCAAAACAAAAACTGCCTCCTCTGTATGACAATCTAATACTTTTAAGGATTATTACCTGAGCAGTAGCAACACAAAACATTACAGTACGCCGTTGGCACATGCAACACAGGAAATCACCTATTTACTCTCCTCTCCACCCAAAATAAAAACAAAAAAAATTCTCCCTGTCATTTCTCTGCATTTATACTAGCTGACTGAACGCATTTACTATCTTTTCACATACAAACATGTATATGCGTACCTACACAGATCTTTCTATAAAAAACAAAAAAGCATCACATATGTGCTTAGGTATATATTCGAGGAGCAAAAAGGTTATTATTACCTATGTCTACATATATATGGCATATGATGAAATTTTGTGCTATTATAAGTCTCCACACACACGCCAAGTAACTTAAGTTGTCTCCCTCGCTCAAGTCGTTTTTTTCGAGGTCTCTTTTAATGCAACAATATAACGTTGCACAAAGCACCAGCACCAGAGTAATAATACCATATTGTCAGATTCATGCACAGCACGGGATATGAGACCAGAGACACAAAATAATATCATCGTTTCTGCATTTTTTGTGCGGGAAGCATGCTGAAACCCCTTTTTTAATTGAGACAGCACGTCGGAGAACTAAATTCATATAAAATGCAATTTATCCACCCAAATTTGTTATAGTGAAGGGTAAAGAATAGACAGTTACGTGTCCGGCATTTCGGTACTAAAAAATGTCTGCACTATATAACATACCGCATTTATCATAAGCCATTTAAAGGTAAAATTGGTCTGTATCCACACATATACACACATCACTGTCGGTAGACCGACACAGAAAATCAAACGGAAATAAATAAACACCTGGACCTAAAAAAAAAACTTTTGGCTACCATTTCATTTACAAAAGCTTACTTCTCTCTCTCTCCTCAAAGCTTTGAGCCCTGAGCATTTTGTTACTACTAGGAAAGCTGTCCGCCAGCACAGCAGGAGATCACGCCTACCCACCACAACACACGACTCATCGCTGGTGTAAATTGCAACACCGCTCCCATCCCAGGCTTCCTGGTGATTTTAACCGATTTTCAGCAAATTCTCTGCTAATATAGCACAAGCTCTATCTTTCATTCAATGTATAGCAAAACCAGCACCACCAACAGGAAAAAACATTTTTTCACCTTTTTCTTTCAGCCAGCAGCGTGTATATTACAATAACTTCCGTGAAAGAAAAACTTGTTAAAGGCAGGACGATATTTAAAAGCCCACCCGGGTGCCACTCACTCAATCTTGGCAGGAATCCCCCAGAATCAAACGCAAAGAGTCGAGCACGACAACGATGCTGTGTACAACACGCGCAATAAAGATACTTTGTGTGAGCATGCATATCTCTTTATCTTTCTTCTTGTGAAAAACAATAACGTGGAAAAGCAAATACTGACACAATTTCAAGTGGCTTAGAGAATGACGACGACGACGATGATGATCCGGCGGGTGTTACGCCGTTGTGAAGCTAGGAATTTCGAATAATAGAGCATAATACAATTTCAGTTTGGAACCATACTGGCATATTTTTTGTATGTTACACAACTCGACGAAAATTGCCTGTTACACAAGGAGGCAAACAAATAAATATATACACATTCATTCGTATAAACATCCCTAAATACAAACAGCGAACACAAAATTTAACCTTCATTTTCAGGTATTCCATAATAGTCACGAATATATATCCGTGAGGTATATATCGGGGTGGTACTATAAAATGCAAAGCATGTATGATTGTAGCGCGGAGCTTAATGAGGTTGCTTTTCTCTTATTGTCCTACTATACTGCTGTTTTTTCTCCCATTGCGTCGCTCACTTTAGTACCAGGAAAAAAGATCACGTTTCCCAGCTAGCGCACATACGTTCCTGTTCTGCTTACTTTTTCTACTCATCTCTCAACTATCCATCCATGTGAACATAAGAACGCAAACAGGAAGGCAGTCAGTCTCTCAGCTATTCTACCGTATCGCCACACTCTCTGACGTTGGCATTTGTCGCTTGGTTTAATCAAAAAAGGGGAAGCCTCATTACCTGAATAATTTAGCCAATTACATTCAATCAACTTTTACCCTGGAATTATCGTGAAAAGAGCAAAAAAAAAGTCTGTGGCCGGACTTAAACCAACAAACACTCTACAGCAGCAGGCTTTGCATGCGGGGAGGTATAGACTCTCACCAGCCGTTTCATTTCCAGTTCCATTAGCCATTCATCCGGTGTAAGGGAAAGGATAAATAAAAGAGGAAGTAAGTCTAATGACAACGACGACGTTGGGATGATAATAATGAAACCAGTCAAAATATATGTAACTGGAAGGAACACAGGTTTTTACTGTTATGAATCAACTCCCAGGCCAAAAAGATGAATATTTAACCCCGTCTAAATTAAACTTTTTGTTTACTTGTCTCCTATGTAAACTCGGGTTTGACTTTACGGCTGTTTTTATACTGTAAATGGTTAATCCATCGGAAGATTCCCTGCCAGGACATAAAATAAACAAAGGCGCATCTCTTTCTCTCTCACTTCTGTGTGTATTGTAAATAGCTAGATGCCACCACCGATTAAACAAAGAACGTCTAGTAAAAAACGCAAAGGCAGCACCAACAACAGGCGACGGGTTATTTCTTCCCACAACAAATTATTTAACTTGCCATTGTTTTATTACATTCCGTATGTTTATTTATTCATTTCTGACATGCAATTAATTATTTAGTAAAACAAACATTTCTGAACGTCGAGCTTTTTCTTTCTTTTCCATTCAAAACCTGCGATCTGTACAATAAACCTATTGTTCCTTTATCTAGTCGTGTAGTGTCATTCAATTAAGATATCAAAAGAGGTAGCTATCAAGAACCGCACGTAAAAAGGAGAAGAGAGCTCATACCACAGTTCCGCGGAGAAAAAATGACAAATTCAAGACCGTTTCCCTCAAACCTACCTTCATATCAACGTATCTCTACACCTTCAAAAAATATGTACATGTACGGGAATGAAACTGTGCTTTAAAAACGAAACATGCTACGTGTTACACAACAGCAGGAGTTAAAGCGGAAAGAGAATGTAAAAAAAAGAGAATCGACATGAAAGGAAGAGAGCAAGAGACCTTCCATTGGTCTTGGTGTGTGCGGTACAAAGCAATACGTAGCCTCTCACACAGACACGAGCAAACTACTTGAGTAAACTTACAAATGAATATATGTATGCAACTGAACGTAATTCTTCTTGTCAGTTTTTTAATACTTAAAAAGCAAGCCTCCCTTTTTTCAACCTGAGGATAAGAGATAAGCATCATTGTATTGAAACTATCGTGTTGAAGCGCTCTTGAGCTTTTTCAAAAGCCAATTGGCTATCCTCCTCATCAACAGAAGCAGTACTCACAAACAGCAGGCACAAGACAACAGACAACGCACACACAGAAGCGTCACTAAAAAGAATGGTTTGTTCAAAAGAAGCACATTGTGCTGTATGGCCGTGCTCACCATGTTTATAGTGCAGCGGTGCTCATATAAGCATGATAATAATATAACCATTTTAATAATCAAAATAGGCTCAAGGCTGAATGAAAGACAACTCTAATCATTTTCCTCCTTTATTTTCAAACCTCTTCAGGTCGACAAGTCGACAATACACGTCTCTTTGCACAAATGAATATTATGTTTCTCCATTATCATATTAGCTATCACATTTCATTTTGTTTAAGAGCCTGTCAATTCTTCAGTAAATAAGCATGTACGTACACATCACCATTATTTTTTATGGTGGGGAACTCGCCGAGCGGAGGAGGTCAGTTGAATATGGTCCTCCTGTGTGTGTTTCTGTTTGTGTGCGCAGCAGAATTTATGAATTGACGTGCTTTCAAATGACGGCGGTAACGGCCTTTGCTAAGCCTTAACCATTCTTTATGGAAAAATAATTGTATAATTAGTACTCCTACCAAAATCCACCAACCTCTTGAAGGGAATCTTTTTTCTCCGTATATGGACAAATATTATTACAGTCTTTCGCTGATCAAGTTGTGTAGATAGAGAAATGATATGTACTTTGTGCCGTTGTGCCTACCAAGAATGAGTACAAACTAGCCGTAATTTTAATACAATGAAGAAGTAATGTCAAAAGGTTAAATTTAATGTAAACGTGGCGGAAAATAATAATTTAATAAAACTGTCCTTTCGACAATTGAAAAATCTGGGATTGGTGAAATGAGCATACTCATTTTTAATGGTAGCGGCGGTCGGCTATTGAAATCGTCTTGTCTTTTGGGTCTTGCTGGTCTATTACGTAGCAATGCAGCGCAGTGGTCATGACTGCGCTCTACAAACAGCCATAAGCAGCAGATAAGGTCAGTAGACATAGTAGAATGTACTAACATTTTTCTTCTTTTTTTGCGCTGGAGGACATCTTAAATTATGTTAATATACAGTCATATTTTACACTACCTATACATCTGTACTACTGCGATCTATAGCATGCGATATCATCATAATAGTAGTATATTATGTATATTCTCATTCAAGCTAATATGATGTCAAAATGATAATCGTACGTGCAGAATCTTTCATTATTTGGAGTACAACTACTGTTAGCTTCACTGAACAGGAAAAAAACAACTGATTTTCTCGAAAATAAGTCCTGAAAAAATCCATTTCCCTGAATAAAAAACCTAAACAAACAATCGCTTTCCTTGAAAAGCAAAACATCGTTAAAATTTTTTGGGAACAGCGCTCCCGTCCTCCCTTTAATTCTGCATGTACGATAATAATAATTTGCATAAGAAACGAGAATGCGTTGTACCAACTCGCTGTGTATATGGCTATATCCCATGGCGATGGATGATGCATAATTAACTAGGTACCTCAAAATGTTACCATAAGCCGAAGCTGACAATTACTCATTCATGCTATCCCACACAAATACAATAGTAATATTACATACCATTGTCATTCCCAAACCTATATACCTACATACACACTCGAATATGGTTTTGTCAAAGTGACACACATTAACCTATACTACGCGATACTTGTAATAATTATCGATAATTTAGTGAAAGAAGAATCAAGTCAGTTTTCAGGTGAGTGTCCGAGTGCCAAAAGGTGTTGTTGTGGTGTTCATCGTGCTCTTCTCTATTTTCACGACCAATAACAATAAACAATAATATTATTATTGTGTTTTCAGCATAATGAGTGATTCCAAATGTGCAATCCTTGCAAATGTACAAAGGATTATTATCATTATCATCATTGTCATCATCACGTCTACTTCACTTCTTCTGAGAAACAATTTGCCGAACCAAGGTTATCATAGTAATAGTATATAGTAATGAGAGTCGTACTACAACTTCACCGGCATCTATTAGAGACCCATGCCCCACCATCACCGTACAACAACAGTACCACTCTTACTACTACCGCTGCTGCAGCATTCATGTGCAATACAATGAGAAAACACAAAATCATCATAATATTCTTTCCTAACACCACCTCGACGATGGTGTGATGTTGTGGCACTCCTTAAGCGAAGCTCAACCCGTAATAACATTACTATAATACTTTGCTCATCATCATGATCATCATCGTCGTCGTATTCCAAACATTTTCTTTAAACAAACGACTTGCATGATTGCATACATTTCACATCATCGACCAAAATAGACCATTAAAGCAGTAGCATTACCTAGCCACGCATACCATCAAGATAAAATGCAACTTCAAGTCGTCATCAAGAAGAAGCAGTAGTAGCTTCGTGTGTTGATTTTAATGCAATTCGAAAAGTAGCCGAGGGAAAATGCACCTGTAAGCTATTATACTCATTTATTTAAGCGAGTTCAAGAGGTGAGATGCATAACTATACGCATCAAAATCACTTGCTTGGAAATCACGAACCCCAAAAATTCAACCTGATCATTCATTACACACGAAAATAGCCAAAATTTATATTCTACAAAGAAAAACTTAAACATTCCTTATTCCCCCACCTACTCGTCTAACAGGCATCTCCTCGTGGCCATCACGGCAATTATTATTGTTATTAACTCTGAAAAGTTACAAAATGGTCCTGCAACTTGGTTTTCATTGATATGAGAGACAAGGATGAAAAAAGTTTCTCTTTTAAGCACACAGCAGTCAAAGCAGTGAGAGTGTAGGTTTGAAAAAGAATGTTTGTGTGTGCAACGCGTTTTGAATGCTGATTACGATAAAGTTATCATAAATATAGAATAATGCAGTGCATTTTCAAAGGTACGTATACTACTTTGTATGGCAGGTCTTTCAATCTGCATGCTAGATCACCACCGTCTCGTCTCTGGTAGTAAATATGTTTATTAGAATTGCATAATGGTCTTCGTTACCACTACCACCACCAATCTATCTCTTCTCCACGTGATGGCGTTTAATAGAAAGAACCAAGTCAACACTCTCTACACTAACTCCAACTTGCATTCCAAACCCCCTATCATCATCATCTCGTTTCCTCCCTACCTTAAACCACTGCCACCACGACGATCCCTCCCAAAACCAACTCAACCCAGAGCCTTCATCTCGCTCATTTCTTTTCCATAGAGTCATATGTGCAATTTTTCATTTTCTTCCAAGAACTTGCTCTAGACGTTATGAATGTTGGAGTTACTTTACCCTAGTCGACTTTTGTACCTTCCGTAATCTAAATATCAGCTGCAGCAGTAACAGCACCAGCATCATCATTCATGAGCTAACTAACAAACTAATGCATTATATACGTCCTCTTGCCAGTAATAATGTAGCTGATGGGATGGTGATGGTAAATATACTAGTATAATTCGCCGTAACAAATGAGTTTCTCATATATCTCATCATATTTGCACTAATTAAAATGTAACCCTCAACTTTTCCTCCAACTCACTCACACTCTCCCAGTTCCTCCACTGTCTGTAAAACTACAGCATTTCACAAGATGCACATAAATCAAATGCTACAAACTAATTACCTTACGATGTCTTACACCGCTTTTCCTTTCGTTTTGTTCCCCGTTTTACGAAACCAAACCTTTTCCGCTCCTTTTTGTCTGCCTGTTCTATCAATATGTTTCTACGTCTGAGCGGATACCCTTTTGTGTAAATTAACATCCCTTACAACACACACACACACACTCACTACTCATTCACTCTCAGACTAGTCAGACTTTTTGGTATAAAGATATTACTATAAATTACTTACTATTCTGTCCTCAAGTCAAAAGCCAACCAAAAAGTTGCAACGGCTGTTATTCCGCGGTTCAAGTTACCGTATTGGGATGAGAAATGAGTGTCTATAACAGAGAAACAGAACAATAAACTTTATATTTAAAAACCTTTGCATACAAAAACGAAGGCATATACAAATACACACACACACACATCCACTCACTCGCTCACACTTTTACAAGATTAAACTAAGAGTTATTGCTAAAGCTTTTTAATACATTTTCTGCATGCTAATCCCACCATCCACCACTATAATCACTATAGGTAGTTGAGCTCAACATCTCTGCGGACTACTAGCGCAATGTTAAGTGATTGCAATATCGAAAAGCACACGTTATAAACTTTTTGATGTCTCTCTCTCTCTCTTCCATTTTCTACGTATTTGGTTAAAAGAAACATAAAAGGCAATGTGTGTCGTCGTACTCCGTAGTATAACTCTGAGTAAACACTGTTTATGTTCCAACTCACTCATACTTTTTATGGGATTCTTAATTCTTTTAAAAGTGCAGATATATGTTCCCGACTTTAATTCGTAGGACGTGTTATATCCTATTTTTTGCTTTCACATGCCGAGGAAAGTAGGAATTTTGTGTGTCGAGCTCAACCCTTGTCACTGCCAACATTTTCCCAAAATACACAAAAACAGCAGAAAAAACAAATCAGCAATATTCATCATATAGAACATGTGTACAAAGACAGCATTCGACATGAGCAACTGAGAAATAATTCCAAAAAATCCAACACCACCGCTTACACGGACAAGAAACACGTACCCTCCAAGCCCATCCATTTGTATACTAAAAACATATCATGTATGTTGAAAGTTGCATATGTACATATACCCTACTTTCTCCCTGCATATGTATAAGGGCAAAAATTATTACCGTCCACAGCTAGACAGTATCTTCAATGAAGTAAAAAATATTTAGGCAAAAATAATTTCAACAGTACAATTATGGCCACCAAGTTGTGTGTGCTTAGTGCTTACTTAACAGATTTTTTTTACCAAGATCTGGAAATACTGGAAATAACATCTTTCTTCCACCATTTCCATTTTATTTTCATCATTGTGTGGCTGGCTTGGTAAACAGGACACACGTTTGCAAACACTCACAAATAATCGTGTACACTTAAGCTAGCTATATGAATACATACATATGTGTACTCTGCAGCAACAGTGATGAAAAGCAAAACAATTCTGGCAGTGGTAGTGTTTGTGCTACAAAACAAAAGCAGAACTCGGTCGTTTTAAATAAATTCTCAGAGACAAAAAGT
Source organism: Callyntrura guangdongensis (assembly GCA_027744295.1). Classification (NCBI taxonomy): domain Eukaryota; kingdom Metazoa; phylum Arthropoda; class Collembola; order Entomobryomorpha; family Paronellidae; genus Callyntrura; species Callyntrura guangdongensis. The sequence goes on along the minus strand of JAHZNB010002862.1, from coordinate 16,973 downwards.
AGTAATTTTTCGCCAGTAACAACCCTGCGCCGTTAGGTTTTGGTGGAGAAAATATGGAGCCTAGAGCCCGAATCATCACAGTATGCATATAACATTTAACAACTTCAGGAAAAGACATGCCGGAGAAACTGGTAGAGAGGAGATTGTGTGTACTTCCTTTCTTTACATTACCAAACTAAAAGAATTTGATCTCTTTAACTTGCAGCAACAAGAGTAACAGTAACACTACCTATAATAATAGCAAAGCCATCATCGTCTTCCAACATCAATTCCTTTCTTTCTCCTTTCCCCTTCATTTGGGGTTGTACGTACAAAACGTACACAGTCATTGTACATAATATCCTATATAAGAATGTCTTTCATCAGGGGTCTGGTCATATTCTAATGGTAGTAGTGCGACGAAATATAAACCTGGCAGCAGCAGCAGAAACTATCTACTAGGAGAAAAGTATACATTGACAGCAACAAACAACACACAACACTTGTAATAAACATTTAGGGAGAAAAGCGTTCAATGTGTAGTGCTCTATGACTGCGTGTTTTTCTTTCTTCTCCTGCCACTTGCCTGCCTGCTTCCTTCTCACTTGGATAATTTTCCAAGACGCTTTACTCCTGAATCCGTCTCTACTTACGCGATTGCTACAAAATGCCCCTATAAAATCAACCGTAGCAAAGGAACACGAAATTCATGGAGAGTAACAACAATGTATTCTGATTGTGCGTTTGGAAAAAGGTAACATACACACTACATTAGGTGTATGTATCGAGAGAAGAGAGAGAGAGAGTGTTCGTACATCTGTAACTATTTGCATTTGTTGTACAAAAACTCCGTCGTTTGTGTCGACCCAAGTCGTCGACCGCTGAAAATAAACCCAAAGAAAAAGCAAGACGGCATGAGGAGAGAGGGAACCGAAACATGTAGTTAAACAACAACTCCGTAGGAATAAAATTACCATCGGTAGTTACTCTTCCAAGTAGGCATTAGCGACTGGCTCTCTGTGGTAGTATCAAACTAAGCATTTACAGCCATACCATACCATCATCAATATTACCAGTTATATATTGTATATAATAATAAATGCTCGTTTGTTTTTGGTCATGGCAGTAGCGAGTCTTGTATTCTTTCTGCAACTCTTCAGCCAGACATCTCACATCATCTCTCACGCTCCCTTGTACACTAGTTAAACTTGTTCAACACACATCCACACACAAAACACATCTCCCTAATTCAGTCAACCAGAACTTTTGGAATTTTCGGTCAGACAAGCAGAACAGAGCAATGGCAATGGTGGTGGCAATAGTGGTCCGGGTTTGGTGATGAGATCAAGTTGGAAGTAGTACGGAACACAGAGAGAAAAATCTACAAAAAATAACAGCAGAACCAGGAGCACACACACGTCCATCTTAAGCAAACACAGGCACATTTACACACACACATACCAACTCAAGGAGAGAGAAAAACGAAAAAAAATATAGGGAAACGGCTTCCTTTTTTTACCACTGTGTGGCCACGGTAGTATAAATCGTGTGTGTGTGTGGGCAAGTAAAAAAAACTTTTCATAGATGGTTGAATGAATGTATTTCTTCCAATGCACACCCATGAGCAGTTTACAGTTACTTAGGTGTACAGGTATATGTCCATTTTAATATTACATCAGGAAGGAAGAACATATAACGAACAAAAGCCAGACTATCTAAGCGAGCCATATGAGACCCTCAAGTAAAGTAAATGATTCTTTTCAAAAAAAAAGTTAGAAACATCTTTCACCATTTCATAGATATGCATTGGTGGATGAATGCATGTCCACAAAGAAGTTTCACATGTTATCTACTTGAATATACGGCCTAGATATGCATATGCGAATGGAAAATATGAATGCAATAATGGAGAAAACGCGCTACAACGTATCCTTCTGCGATCAAAAGTTTCTTTCTCTCTCTCTCTCTCTCTTTCTGTCTGAACGACCTACAATATTACACATTACACCTTGTCCTTATTTCTCGCCTGGATCCCACGTTTACCTCGAAAAAATAAGTACCACATACATACGTACATTTAGTGTACGTACCCCAATACGCAATACACGGGACGGGAACGAGCCTCAGGTATTTCAGCAATTTAAAAAGAGCAAAAGATCCTCAACACAATCCACTCAAGTAAAAAGATAAATATTTCAGAGAGTCGATGCGATATTATTGCAATGGAAAGTCTATCTTTCTTTTTTTGGTGATGTTATTACTTGAGCTGCTGTTACCACAGCCATTTTCATATATATATAATATACATATGCTGTAGCAGTAAAGTACAGACAGCGGCAACATCACCAGCGGTATTTTTTGTTGTTGTCTATATATAGTAGCAGAAACATTCATTCATTGTGAGCCCATAACTTTTCTTGTTTTCTACTTTAATGCCGCCACTACTGCTTCTCATATACACATAGAGAAAGAAAGACAGACACACAAACACCCCACCATCAGCTTACTTATTTTCCATCCACGGAAAATTTCGGCTTTCCCCTTTTTCGCTCTCACTCTTTCACTATCTGAGAAAAGGCAAATAATACGACTCTTTGGAGGAATGGCAAACTTGCCTGGTTTTGTTTTTGTCTATGTGTAGTTTCATTTGACGATATCATCATAACCTTGAGAGAGAATGGGAATGCAATTCAACTCCACATGCTAGAAAACCATCCATTCTACTCACGTAGGAATACGTAAACGTGGCACCAGACCCTCCACCACCACCATCACCGCCGCCACTACCAACAGTTACAATTTTATATGTTGTGTTACATATAGTATATGTATAGTCATCGCTTATTCAACGGATAGATCCGTACAAAAAAGGACGACGAAGACGACGATGAGAATCAACCTCAACCAGTAAAGCAAGGATCCAATTCAGTGGAAAACTATAATGAAAGTGTAGTATCTTTCATCATACTTCTAAATACACTATATATGCATGTACGACACATACATAAGGCATGGTACCAGGCTTTCTCGTCACTACACAAAACAACGTTCGTTAAAAGCATACAAAAATACTCCCTTGGTTTAGCTAGGGTAGTTGGCGTTACAGTTTCTTTCACTTGTATTTTCTCTCTCCTCCGTTTCATACATATTTGTATGAAGACTATATACAAGACGGAAAGATAACGTACTCAATTTAACGTGCAATAGAATGTTGGTTGCAAAAAAGAAGTAGTGCACTTGGGAGTTCCATATGAAAACGAGATAGAAAAGTGAAACTACAGCAAGCATTTTAACCTTTTTACCCGATTTCGCTGGAAATTTCGTGTTTTCCGTTGTCTAGCGTATAATAATGGTAATAAAGTAAATAGGTAAAGATGAATTCGTATAATATTATATATTGCACAGCCCAGTTTTGAAAAAGGAGAAAACAGAGCACATATATAGCATTATCATTTCTCTTTCTTAAGAAAACCAACTTTAGATCTCAGGGGTAACATGAGTATTCATCAGTGAATGTTCAAAGTGTAGTGTGTGAAAAGATAACATGACAAAATAACACTAATCTACACTACTCTTTGCTATTACTGGGCGTCTTTGCAGTAGAATATACAGACGTTTAGTGGTTCAGAAAACTTTAGTGGTAGTAGGTAGAGAGAAAAAGTTTTTCGAAGAAAGGAAAAAATCTTCAGTAAAAAGAATCCAGCTTGATTTTTTTCGCTCTTAATGGCTCCCAAAGAAAGAAAAAAAGATTTGAGAAAGATTTTGATCTGAACAAACGTTCTCAACACGTTTGACAAGACACAGAAGTAGCAGAGAGTTATTGTTCGCTTGCCTGGTTTTATAGTAGTAGTAGTGGCTGCCATTATCGCGCGACACAGTAGGCAATACATAAAATCCAAAGAAGAGATCAATCGGCACGAAAATCATCGCTGACACAAAACGACATTCAAAAATTGAAAGAGCAACAGTTTTGGTAATGCGAGAAAGTGATTCCCTTCGTGAATGTAAAAATGGAAACTTTGAAGCGATTGAACACACAGCACGAACATGACGAACATGAGATGACGATCATGATCATCATCCTGATGATATGTTACTTTTTTTCTGAAGGTAGGTGGAAGAAAAGTAGCACATCAAGAAAAGGCGAGTCATGGCTCAAAAAAGGATCGAATCACAGAAGGAGACAAGAGAGAGAGAGAGAGCATCACGACAACAACAAAGATGGATGAAAGGCGACAGTTGAGAATTTGATCGCAAAAAGAAAGTTGTAAAGCCATAAGGAAAAATTCAAAACTTTAGTCCTGGTGCTTTACATTGACAAGATTTTTTTCTCCCTCTATCTTTCCTCTCTACAGAGAAGCGCAGATTTCATCCACCAACCATGAACAGATATAAATGTGCAGTAATATATCATTATGTAAAATAAATATATGCTTCCTAGGGAGAAAAAAGGGGAAATCAAGTTGCAGCTGCCTGAAATTTGGAATACAACCAGCACCGGAAAATAAAGTGTCAGTTCCCAAAATGCTCTCCCTACCTACTATAGAGAAAGTAGACATGGACGACACAAATGTATGTGTGTTTCTACGTGCACCGTACACCGTACTTCACAGTTGAGAAATGTTACAGAATTCTGTCGTCGTCACAGAAGGAGGAAAGAAGCAGGACGTTTTGGATATACAACTTTCTCGAACGACATACATTTATTTACAGCACACTCACCTCTCGTGAGTCTTCATCCTGAAACGATTTTCATCTCTCTCTCTCTCTCTCTACATTTCCATTCTTATGCATTTTCCCCACTGGTTCAAAACATGTCATTGTTGTCCTCTCTAGCACCACACGATTACCACACAGCAACAGAGAAAATTTCCTTCAAGGCAGAAAGTTTAGAATTTGATCGTCAGTCTTTATCATCACGCATACTTTTACTTATAGAATGTAAAGCATGTTAGATCATCAGAAAGAAGAGAGCTATTCAGGAAAGCATTATCCCGTGATTTTAGAAAATAACATTTCCGACAAAAAAGTACAAAAATTCTACACAGGAAAAAATATACACAGGGTTAAACGATGCATGAAATGTGTTTTAAAGTTCTTTATGGTCGTCACCCACAATATGAAAACGAAAGCAAAACATTGACATCATCAGAGCAGAAATGAAATACGGCATGTGTGAACATTGGCAAAAATGTGTACAATAAACGTGTTACATCATTGCTATCGAGTTTATTACATCAATGTCTGTCACTTTTTTCTTCAAAAAAGTACTAGAATCCGGCGTTATATTAAATATCCAACACCTCTAGGAATGTGGAGATACCTATTCCCAAAAACTTTTTCCGTTACTAGTTTCTCATCATCATATAGTAAGCTCAGGTCTCTAGCTAGCAAAACTTTCCTCTCACTTTTTCCCCTTATTGATTGTTGTGTACTGTTACAGGAAAAATGGACAGATCGTGGCCATAAGAAAGAACACCACGAACAGTAAAAACTTTTTCTGGATAAGCTCATCGTTCTTACTTGCTGCTGTCTTTCCCTCCATTGTAAAAAAAACTTTCGAAATCATAAAATTTAGTGTGCATTATATTGAAACTTGCACAGGACTACACAAAAAGAAGAAAGAACATTTTCTGAAGATGTCTGAGGGAATGTATAAAAAACTATTGCGTATTATTGAAAAAAACGTTTTACTTTTTTAAAAATGTATAATTTATCATCATCTTCATCGGTGATGGTGTGCATATTAAGTGCAGTTGGTAGAATAAAGATGTGAGTAAAATTGTCCTTCGTTATTTACATAAATGTCTGAACTCACTCATCCATATATGCAGATACCAGGAACCAGCAGCGTGTGTATTACTAATATAAATAATCTTTTATGGGGATTTTCCTGGCCTTCCCACAAGTGCTTCTCTATATTAAAACAAAGTGACCTGGGACCTGGTAGTCTTCCACCAGAAAGAATTTTATAAGACTCGCATTACAACATATTCGTACATGCTTGCTAAAATCATGAACTTACACTTCATTCAATAAGAATACACCGTTTACTCTCAGCTTACTTGCAGTAGGGAAGGGAGTATAGGTGCGTCAGTAAAGAAACTGTTGAAAGGGCAAAATGGAACAAACTTTGAGAAAGATTCCAGCGTAGCAGCTGATCTCAATAAGGATATTAGAAGAGAAGAGCCTGTTATCAGGAGAGCTCATACCTATGGATAAAGTTTTCAGCGAGAGAAAACCTCTTCAAGAGAGAAACAGCAGTAGCATAAGTAAAAACGCTGTGTGGACTACACACACACGGGCAGCAGCGTAGCAGCTTCTGGTTTCTTTTATTATTAGCATTATTCATAACGTCAAACTTCCCTCCGAGCAATATTTTTCACCAAAGAAAACTTTTTCTTCTCTCATTCTTTCCCTACCTCATCCAACAAGTCAACTTTCCTCCATCGTTCTGCTTTCTGCTGCTGCTAGCTTTCAATGTTCTCTATAATCCAAAACACAATATGTATACATATACATATATATACTACTGGGTTTACACCTAGTAGAATTCCCCTTGTACCTTTTTCATCATGTACGCTTACAAAGAAATCACAACAAGAAACTACTAAAACGAGCTAGTCTGTCTGCCTTACCTCCTCTGCTAAAAATGATGCCGAATTCCCAAGGAAAAATCGCAAATACCTAAAATACTCTTTGTACGGTTTATTACGAACTTCCAACATGCCTACGAACAAAAGTTCCGTGAGTGGTTCAATTAAGGTTATTCTTTATTATTATCTTATTTTTATAATAAAAAACCTGTTGGCATGAATAGATATGAGAAAGTCACTTATTGAGCCGGTAATTAAAATGCGTGTCTGAGCAATTTAGGGAAAATTCCAACTCTTACATGAAAACTCAGTCGCAATTAACTTTCCTTGTTTCAACAAACGCAAACCAAGTATAAACAGGGCAAACATACTGGTAGGCACTTACTAGAGAGTCGCTAGAGCTTGTGTCGTGAAAGTGAACGCTATACTCGTAGCATAGTACCAAATAAGATAGACTCATTTACAAGCAAGACCATATGCATTACCCCTCCAATAAAATATTACAAACGACCGCAATAACATGTTTTGGTTATAAGCTCCTGTTGTCAAAACCAATTTTTCCTCCCGGTGGTATGATGGTGGTGATCGTAGAGTGGAACATGAATGAATGAATATGAGGACATCAAGCATAATAATAAACATAAAAGGAAAGGTGCACCGTCAGAAGGAGAGTGAGAGAGAGGGAGAGAGAAAAGGAAGAGAGAAGAGGAATTCCATGCCATCTTTAGAATACTAACAACTTCAATTCCTATCAAGCATTATTTTTTTCATATATTTTTTCTCTTTATTCCCTGGTTTTATCGGTTCTGACTTTCTCCACTTCAATCAATTTCTGGTAAGTCAGTTTCGAAAAAAGAGCTTCACTTCCCATTTCCTTCAAGCAATATGTGTATGTTTATGTGTGTCTTTGGCATGTCTGATGTCCTCTGTCGATAGAGTGCTGAAAATGTTCGTTTCTCTTGTCTATTTCTCTCTCTCTCTCTCTCTCTCTCTCTCTCTGTTCTTCCATTTTGTTGTTTTAGGTATATGCGCTGTTTTAGGTACTTGTATTTTGTCTATAAAAATATACGCCCGATAGTGTGCACCCTTTTTGTGTGCGCCAATGTCATTGATAGCATCTTATGACGACAATTGAAGAATTGCTGGCACATCAAACGAAAATGAGCACTATATGCACTGAGAGAAAATTGTATTATGAACGAAGGGAGCAATGAAAAGAATGGGGAAATGGAGAGAGCCAAAGTAAAACTACAGTGATGTAATGCAAATGATAACATATGTGTAGTAGAAACGCAAATATGATCTTTTCTCTTATTTTACTTCGTAAATGACATAACACACCGGAAGATTTTTTGTTCTCAGTTCCGGCAGATTGGGTAATACATGCAGATGTGAGTATATTACGAACAGACTTGACAGAAGGGGTGATATTTTCTCATATAAGCAAAAAACCAATTTAACAATACTACAAAGGCAAAAAAGGAATGACAGTTCGTCACATTAGCTCAAACACCCCGGAAGGAGCGAGTTAGTGATCTAGAACGCACACAGCTACCATCCTATTATGCCCATTTCAGGTACTAGTTTGATAAAGTCTTACACGCAATCACTTATGAACCCCATGCATTTTCTGACAACCCTCCCTGGTATGTTCTCACGATTAGTCAGAGTCAGAGAGCAATAAGATGACTATTCTGACTATCTTGTCTTCCATAAGAAGCCGAAACAAATCAAGCAATCTAACAAAGACCCGAGAGAGAGAGCACCTAATAGTTGTTTTTTTTATATTTTCTTATCGACTATCAAACTTACCCTATGGAAAAAAATTATACAGCCTATCTGAACCTGTATTTCCCATTTTCCTTCTGACTAATGAAAATTGGATGACTGTATTTTAATATACATCATGTCATGTACCGTATCATCGAACTCCGACGCACGTACTTTGTCTTGTCACAAGGCGGAAGAAAGCATTGGACAAACGGCGTGCGTTACTTCTTCCCATACGACGGTACAACTCTATGCCAAAGTAACATGCATAAATGCATTTCATATGGCCACTCATGCAAGTATGGAAAACCCGAACAAGTCAAAAGTACACACGCATCCTACCCATTTGACGGACGTAATACAACAGCGACGGCTGTATTGCCAGTGGAGTAATGTTGGGTAATAATGATACTACCACACATACCAATACATCTCCAAGTGTAAGTTTAACCAAAGGTAGCCACAAGCGAATGAACCAAGTGGAAAATGCCAATATGTATATGCAGCAACCGTTCCATATTGTTCTCCACGATATTATGCTCTTTCTATATGTACACTACCATTACCACACACATTATTCGTATAAATAATATCAAAAGAAATAAGAGCATGCATGCATGCAAGTTTGAAGCGAGAGAGAAAACTGGAATGGGAATTCATCAAAAATTCCTTGAAATTACATCACACCCTTGGAGATAAAGAAGAGGAGTGAGAGAGGAAGGCGGACGTGGCTTGGCTTGCCCTGACGCTTACACACATCTACTCGGCAGAGAGAAAAAAAAAACCTTTTTTGCTCTATGCCACACGGTTTTGTATAATGTACTAAGAAGAAATGACTATCACGCGAAAGGCAAGTGAGAATAAGCTGGGGTTTTATAACTTCAATTGAAAATTCAGATCAGGTTACGATCAAGAGTCAGAAAAAACGACGGGGGAGGAGAAGAGGATGACTCTGGTGAAGAAGAGCGGCTGGAAATAGAGAGTGAAGGAACGAACAGCACACGATGAACGAAAATCGGGAGAAAGGAAAGAGAGAAAGAGGGGGTACGGTCGTACTAGTAACTCAAGACACACCGGAAAAATATGTGTATGGAGCAACGCATACGTACATGACCAACACAGAACTTTGAGTTCGATCTGGGGGGTTCGTTGGTACGTAAACATGTACAAATATTCGTTCATTTTATTATAACCTTTGGTGTATTTTCTCTCAAATAAGGGGGCTATTATTGGTAGTATGTATGTGTTATGAAGTACATATATCTATGTAAATAAAAAATTCTCCTAGATTCGTAAACAGGCATTACGTGGGAAAAGGGAAACTAAAAAGAATGGAACTGCAGAAATGAGAAATGTTGAATGCATGTAGGCTGTGAAAAGTTGGAAAGTTAAAATTGGTTTGAAACGGTTGCCGACGCTTTGAATAGCGACTATACTCACACACCGTTTTTGCAATTTTATGTGTTACTGCTTCAATACGGAGAGAAACAATTGAATTCCGTTGTGAATTTCGGCTTAAGTAATGATAATGATGAATATGACGATACTTCTTGCATATGTACATATGTAACGGAATGAATATTATATAAAGGTATAAATGCATATATGTATATGTTGAAGTGGAAGCAAAAGTCTTTCCTTTGTGGCTGGATGGATAGTTGGAAGATAACGAGTGCAACTTCCTTTTTCCACGCCCCTACCTGCTACACGATGCATTCTCATTGTGTGATATTTGCTGAAGAGTTGAGTAGAAAAGTAAAGTTGAACCAATTCAGAAACTGGTGAATCACTTTTATACCTATTCCATTCTAATCACAATAATTGTACGTATGCAGCGCAAAAGTTGTAAGAGAGGTGAAATAGAAATGCTAATGCTTCACCGTAGCATAAAAAATTACCACTACATTTGTTAGTTGGAGATAATTGAAAATGCAAGTGTTAAAGTAAAATTGGAAATCTTTTCCTCTGCGCTCACAATTTTCTCGGTTGCTCTGTCTTAGTCAAAGAATTAAGATATTTCAACTGTGAAAAGGGGTAGGTTCGAGTTGGGGAAAACGAGAGATATTATATCGTACAAGCGTATTTTATATTATTCTCGTGTCAGCCACACACATATATACATATACAATACTCTTTGGCATGACATGTGTACCAGGCTTCTCTACATTTCTGCAACACCAGAGATTTTCCCACCTTTAGTATACATTATAGCAGCATCGTCAGCAAAACGAAACGGGATTGGAACGTGCCTTATGCCTTCAAGTTTACCAACAACTTTATCTCCGAATACACTTCTGCACTACTTCGCGTAGTATGAAAGCGGTTTTGAGAAAATCAGGATTAATGAGAAAAGTCTGCATTAATAGCATCTTACAGAAACCACACACATCGCACAACGATGAGAAGACACGAACTCAAATTTGTCTCTGCTTCTACTTTACTTTGCCCCTGGTTCAACTGACGCTGGTAGACAGATAACGATGATCACATTCCGATTTCCAAAACGAACAGCGCTATTCAATGATGATGCCTTGTACTTTACTGGATGGGCAAGGCCTATACATACCACCACATACCCCCACATCCCGCGAAAGGCTTGTTACTCCTCCTGTAGGGGTTGTAAGTGTACCTACATACATGAAGGAAGAAATAGGTTCCTGCGCGCGGGATCACACTAAGGATATGTAAGTAACTATCATACATGATTATCATTGTCGACGACGATCATCGGCAGCTAAACTATGAGAAATTGTCTGATGTAAGACGATGAAGCTGACGATAAATGGAATGCAAAAGAAGCAGTAGTACCATTCCAGCGTGGCCTCGTATTGGCGGAATGGTGCGACTACTGACAAAAGCAGACAAGAAACCTTACCACTTTGCCATTTTCTCAACGATGCAAACGCATTAATTTACTTATATCGCAAGTCACCTTTTGCCAGATATTGCCGTGCTTCGTTTCAGACATTCTGCGGAGAGAGAGAGAACTACGTGTGCACACCCTGCTGTTAAACTTATTTATAACTACTACTACATACATGATGATATATAGAATGAAAATAAATGGAAATTTGTCATATTAGACCATTTTCGCATCTGCGATCGTTCCTTTGCTTCGGGTTTCCGGCGAAGCATTTGGATAAAATAGTTCACACCAAGCGACTCTTAACAAGAGAAACAAGCGAAGCGAACAAATATTCCACGGTGAAGAGCGAACAGTGTTGTGTATGAGTCGGCAATGTTCTCCAATGAGTCTTCCGCATCCTGCCATAAGGTCATCAAATAACTTTTGACTTGACTTATCCAACCAACCAAACCGACATTAGCTCAGAATGTGAAAGAGCGAGAAAACTGACAAAGATGAAAGGAAGAGAGGCGACAGGACGAAAAAATTCTTTGCGGAGAGTCACAAGACAAACATGCGAGCTTTATGAGTATGCCATACTAAAGAATGAAGACATTTATCAGAAAATACCTCACAACTTTTTCCTTCATTCTAGACATCAGCACTAATGTGAAATTATTAGACCTCTTGTATCGTTCGATGCTCTTATTTGACGATGATTGTTCCTGACGTGGATGGCGATCTATTGGCAAAGTTGGGAAACCAATAGAATGATAATTATAGGACAAACCGCGTATGTGCCTCCACATAATTTGGCATATGTATAGTTCCAGTTAAGCAAGCTCTTATCAGTACCTGTTTGATCTCGGTGTGATGCCTATTCACACTCGTTGCGAACAGGATAACACGCATATCCCTTGTTATATAATCACAATCATCATCATACACTCCACCGTTCAACTTAAAAGTGTCACAACCACCTCAACCATTTTTCTCAAAAAGGAATATAATTGTGTTGAAGATCAAGAAACCTGACATTATTATTACTGACGATTGTTACGATACTCTGGTGTGGATCTCCCTTTAGCTATCAGCTTTACGCTGTGTTACAATCCTGTGTATACATATGTAAAAGTATAATGTACCGTACCAGCATCTCAGCATCATCATCGGATACGGATTCGAAAGAAGCCAGCGTCACCAGAGACACCATCATGAAAGATACTGTCATTCTCATATATTTTCCCAAACCACACTTCATATCACTTCCATCCAGTCGTAGGAGCAGAAAGAGAGAAAGAGAGAGAGAGATCCAATTGACTTCTTAGGTTACCAGTACACAGACCTTATCCTCTCTCGTAAGACTCACAAGGCAATAATGCTCCGTGTCACACTACCACAATATAACAATAAATTGTGAGAAAAATATCAAATTATGTACATGAGAGACATATAAAAATGTAACCTACCTACCTACCTTGCCGCCTGCATTGCTATAAAATAAAAATGAATTCTTGCATCCTTGCATAAAGTTAGGTGGTGGCAGACCCAATATTAGGAATACGTGTGCGTAGGCATGTAATATACATCATTTTATAATGGATCATTATATTATACAGAGAGTCACCCACAGACTGCAACCGAGTTTGTTATTTCACTTTTGTCTACGTGAAGCACCCCACCACACACATATGTAATATGAACGTGCATGTGAAGACTGAGGGAAAAAGTATTGCACAAGCTCTCCGCACGATGAATTTTATCGTTTCGAAAGTGCAATTTCAATATTTTTTTCATGAATCGTGTTCCACCACCAATATATTTCTTGTTCAAGCTTTACTATGAGCCACACATGTAAACTGCTTTTTTAATGGTGATCTATATTCTCTGGATGGTTTGATTTAGGGTGATTTACACCACTCCCAGGCTGTACCATTCTCACTATCTTTACTATCTAAGCCATCTAACTCGTTTTTTTGGACAAATACAAAATAGCCTTCTTCTATGAACGCTCTTCCTGATTTTATAAGCTTTTATAAGCCCTGACTAAAACATTTTGTTGAACATAAAAGCTGTTTCGGTGATACTGATACTGCCTCTATAATCATCATTATTATTATTAGTACTATGTAGTACTAATATTATTACCATTCTACCATATTGCATTTTACTGGTTTGAACACTCCGATTGTGCTTGCCTGTTCACTTCCTTTCTTATTTTTGATGCTTTTATTCCCCGTGCAGATTTTTTTAAACCGTGCTCAGTCAAGTTTGTCTCCTGTTTTGCAGGTTCACGTTGATGTTCTCTGGTAACTAACGAGGTATTTTTAGGATGGAGATTTAACATATTATAATACCGCCCAATTTTCCCTTCTATTACTTAGCTGCAATTTTGTTTCAGCTGCCATTGGTGGTAGATGTTTAAAAACGTGACTTCAAAAACATACAGTAATCTATTATGTTTTCTAACTACAAGGACATCGGGATCCTTCGTTGCTCCTTCTATTCATTGTAACCTTTGTATCTGAGAAAATACATAGTAGTCGTGTTGTTGACAAAGGAGGAGAAATGATTCACTCGGAAGCCAGAATGGCAGTTACGGTACGCTATTGAGACAAAATGATGCTGCAAGGGAAGCAACCTACGTCATAATGATAGACATCAGATAGTCTCAATTCACGTTTCACCAACTCATTTTATCAAGATTTTATCCGTTTAAGGACTTTTTTACACTTGAGTTACTCTTAAGACTTAATCCCGACTGAAGTTACTAATGAAGCCTTATAACCAATAAAATATGTAATATAGAGGTACATATAAAATTAAAATGTATAGATGTTTTATGTACTTACGTGAATGAACATACATCGATTGATTTCCGCTAAAATGAACTAGTTAAACTAGTCTAGTTTAATAAGTTTAATGATTCAATATTAATGGACAACCTAACTATCCTGTAGTCGTATGTTTAGGTAGTTTAATTATTTGAACAATTACAGAACTCAATTTGTGAGCTACAGAGGGCCTCTGCAACTGATGAATTGATAATATTTGAAATAAAGCTTGTTAAAGTATAAAGTACAAAGACATCTTATGATGAATTTTAGTTGGATGTTGAATTTCTTTTTTTAACCAAAAATTAAAAGCAATTTATAAGGAAACTTTCCTAAATTGTCAATTCTTTACTTTGCTTTGGATTTTAACAAGCGAAAAGGATATATCATTACTGCGCTGCATTTATATTATTATTCTCCACTAACATTTTTTACTACGAACAACTTTCAACTAACAACTTTCTCCGAACCTCTCTGATCTCTGGACATTTTCTGGGTGAACATTACAACAACGCTTGAGAGAGAGAGGGAGCGAGATGAGATGAATAATGACAGCAGTAGTCATTGTGAAATGCAATGGAAAATTTGTGGAAATCGAAAATTTCAGCTGCATTACGTCCAGTCATTCAAAAAATTGTCATACACGTATATGTACACAGTTATACATTACACTTTCTCTATCAACTTACACTCGAACATCTCAAGTGTTAAGAAATCTATACTATGAATCATCCTGATATTTCACTACAATTTCACTTTTGTTAGCCATCCTTTACTTTTACCCTTTCAACAGCGCATAAATTCTCTTATATAGACCATTTTACTGGAATATGTACGAGTGACACAGGTCCCGGATCTGTAACGTGGCACAACTTTGCCTTCTTTCTCTCGGTCGTCGGTTCCTACTGAAAAACTCCATGAATCAACCAGAGGAAATGGAAAACTTGACACATCCTGACAAACACAAAAACCTGTGAATCTTTATCCTTTTCATGTTCACCAGATATATGTACATTGTCCTTTGCACAAAATAGAAAATCGTGTATACGTACGTACATGTGACTATCCTTGCTCACACTCTCGTTGCTGCTGTAACGAAATAAAAATTGAATGTCTAAAAAGAATGCATACATACAACAACTCTCTCTCTCTCTCTCTCTCTTCCACACATACCAATTGTTGGTGTGGAGTGTGGACTGACTGACATAAATAATATTAATCTTTTCCACGCAGGAGGACACCGACCATATAGGAAACTTAAATTGCAACTTATCACATTGGAGTATTAATGATATCTATGTAATGAAACGTGAAATCGTGAAAACATTTTTTATACTCCGTGTCCCACCACACGGGTGGATGCATATTCACCACCATACCATCTCACCACTGCCAAAGTATGAAGGCAATGTACCTCCAAATTGCCCCTTTCTAAAAGTTCACGTTTGTTTGTTGTATTGCATTACTAATGTAAACACACAGCTGGAAATAATCCACGCTCCTCAAATGATATTTGACATCACTGCGCTCAATAAAAAATGTCTACCCTGTCGATGACTCGTGTTTCTACCACTACAACGTATCTAAAGAAGCGAGTTTTTTTGCGCTTGTCATCCGTGTAGGGTAATATAATATTACAGAAGAAATCCCATCAAATTTACAGATACATACTTACTACATAGTCCATTACAAACAATGTTATATTGTTATTTGATGCCTCAACCCAAGTGTCTATAGGTATTTATACATTTCTATAGGTATTTATGTCGATCTGATATACCTAGGTATCTATCACTCTTTTTAGGCAAATTCAGCCAACTAATTCACTTTTATGATGTGGGCATTTGCTTGTCCCTAATGTCCGCATCAACGCGCCTGTTATTACAAGCTTTGACATCATCGTCATCACTAGTATACAACATACACTACTCAAGTTAACGAGACCAATGCTAAAGTGATTGCACTTCTCACTGCACATGATGCTGCATCAAGCGTCGACACGACAGTCGACATGAAACTAAATCCAGTTTTGACATTTTTCCTTCGCTTCCTCCCAAATATGTACAGAAATATCGGTCAGTTTTACTACGGACAATAGCAGTGTCCAACGTGTGGTTTTAACAGTGCTCGTTCGTATATTTGGTTGGTTTTAGCATTACGATATGACCACGCGATATTAGGATCTACGATACGATAACAGACTCCAACACCATCTGCATCTCGATGACACCACCCGCTACGATATGTACCTGATCCTGTTTGACCACCAAAACATGACCATTTTACGTGGATGCGTAAAAAAATTTTGTGATTCATTTTGTACGCTAATTTAAAATGGTGTGTTGTAAGTGAATTTTTATGTGTGTTTAGAAACTCAAGGGGAATTATACTCAAAATAAGCACTGGCTGTGTCGTCCATCTGGGAATACGGCATACATTTTACTTCCAACAACTCTTAGGTACAGTATCTCAGCTCCTAGTAGCTTGAAAACAAAATAACCATAAAAGTATGAAAAAAATAATTTTCTGACTGTGCACGTAGCTGATTTGTACAACGATGAGGAAAACACGACAATGAGCAGTAAAAGATTAACTAATAGACAACATCAAAGTTGACCAGTTAAATATTTTTATGACTAAATATTCTGAGTTCACGTCTATTATAATTAAAACATACACACCACCACACGAGTAAAACGTTAATTTATTTCCTAGCATTGTAACGTGTGTCGTTAACACACACATATTCATGAAATGATGAAATGAGAAAATGAATTGTTGATCGTCAACTTTGCTGTTTATGTTAGACGAGACAATGCAAATGCAGCTTATAGTAGTGTGTTCCTCAAAATGATTACTAATTTGAGATATGCCATTTTCGGTTTGTTTTCAGAGAAAAAGATATTATAAACAGTTGTATGTTTTTTATTTTCCTTTTTATCATTATTT
>JAHZNB010002861.1:0-102414 GCA_027744295.1 Callyntrura guangdongensis | reverse complement strand
AGTTAGAAAACTCATCCCCCCCAACCCCAATGTCACGTAACGCAATATACATAATATATGATTTCATGCTTTCATGCATACAGAAACAATATATGTAAGTGTCAAAAGTAGGCGGATACTAAAGTTTTCTTAGCATTCAGGTAAATTATATACACATCAATCATAAAAATTACATAATAGAAAGTTTTTGATCACATCAGAATTTTAAGGGAAGGTAGTGAGTTGTTCGAACGATATGGGGATTTCATAAGTGCAATCTGGTAGACAAGAGCTTTTCTAGCTTTACAATTACCTCCTTAGCCTGTTCCCGAATTGGCACATGCACTGGAGACTCCAGTCTGGAGTTACAGGGAGGGGTTAGCGCATTACAACATGAGTTAGACTAGTATCAAACAAAAGGTGTATTGTACTTGCATACCAATACAAGATAATCAATTTCTTGTTGCAAACAATTTGTATACCTACCCATAGAGTAGTAAAAATAAAAGGTTACGAGAAACCTGTAGTGTGTCATTTCCATGGATCGACTTCATATTTTTAGTAGTAGCAACTCTAGTTAAGTTAACTTTTCGTGCCAAGTCTGGAGTTACAACGCCCAACAATTTGGGAAAACATTTCTCTCAAAACTTATGGAGTTTACAATGTAAAAATCAAGATGAGATGAGGGTCCTCCCCTGTACGAGTTTTCTTGAACACCCAAAGAACTGTCATACCAACTAAATACTTGAAACTCATTTTAAGACTCCAATGCCGTCAACAAGAAAGCACGACATGAGAAATGACTCCAAGACCAGTTTTGACTCCTCCAAGTTACTCCAATCCCTCCAAACTACTAACGAAATCGCTCCAAATCACTCCACTACCTTCAAAGCTGTCAAAATCACTCCATATTACTAGAATCTCTCTAAATCAGCATAATTCACTCCAATGTCTTCTACAAATTTCTTAAACCCGTCAGACCCTCGATAGATTCGAAACCCCTACGAATACGAATAATTCCGAATCAGCCAAAATGTTGAGACATTTGAGTGAATTATACTGTTTTTAAGTTTTGAGAATTTTAAGTGATTTAGACAGTTTTGGATGTATTGGAGTAATGTTTAGTTGTTATGTTGTTGGCGACATTGGAATCTACCTAGAACTACTATTTAAGCTCTATGTCACCGTCTACTAATGTAATATACATGAGAAATAATATGAATTAATACTTATAAATTAACATTGTGTTTCCGTAAACGCGTATGTTCCACAATGTGTATGTCTGTCAAACTGCACATATGAAAATACAATATCGTTCGGACAACGCCCGGCCAATAAAATTATGATACAATGGTACTCCGCTACAACGTCGTCAGACGGAAAAAAATTGTTTTTACTTTGGATTTTAATTCTGTCTCCAGATGACGTGTGGCTCCCCATTCAGCTACCTGACGAATACCTTCAGATGCAACTTCACCTGGCTTCCATACGTTGTAGTCAGGAGAATGAGATGCCCCAATGATGTCACTAAAGTGTAGTAGCCACTCATTTTCCGGAAAATCTTTTGGGTGGGTTTCCTTTGACCATATACCCTCAAATCTGACCTGTGACGAAAAATGTTGAATGTGAAGATTCTCCTAAAAAATATATCCCATAATCATGACAATACGTTTCATAGGGCAGTGAACGTCTGTGCAAAAACCTCATATTTCGCCTCGTCACAAGCACAGCATTTACTTGAGGTGCTAGATAATGAGTCCGTACTTGGTCCGGCAGGACTTGGCACTGTTTCTGGAGGAGTGGTTCGTGGTGCTAAAGAACTGCGACTTGCTTCTTCAATATGAGTAGGAGGACTCGGCTTTATCATTGTTCCAGATGCCCTTGGTATTTGCTCTACACTTGCCGCATTCATTGTTTTGTTGTTTCTTCTTCTGCGGTCAAGCATTTCGTTCTTCTTGGACACATTTTGTTCAAAACCGGGAACGTGATTTATTCTTGGCAATCGCATTCGTCGAGGCATTTCTGGGCACAATACTTTAGTTAACTGGCCATCATCTTGGTACCAAACATGAGGTCGCTCAACCACTGTCGCTCTGTAAAAGCAAACCACCGGTATTTTGAACGTTATCAGTCAACCGGAATACATACATAGTAATGATTAAAAAACATTGCGGGGCATTATGCGACTTTTCAAAAGAGCTTAAAAAAATTAAAGGTTATTTAAGGTGAATAAACTGCGTACCTGAAAGTTATACAACTTGCAACCAATGTAGATGGAGCCGTCCACAGCACGGAAATTTCCGTTTTCGGTTGCATATTCATGTTAGTAATCCCATCTGAACAGGTGTCACTGTAACGAGAGTGGGAGTCATCAATAATGTGGAATATGCCGGTTGTAATAAGTTCAGTTTGACCCATTGATTGTAACTTTTCAGATTCGGCAACTAGCAAGAACTCGGTGAACTTCTGAGTGCTGTAACGAGTTTTGAGACCCTGTATTGTAACTAAAAATGAAACACACAGGTTATCGTCAGACAAGAATGGAAAAATTATACAATGACTTACGATGGAAGACCGGAACGTGTACAAGAGCGATTTCGTTCATATTCTCGGATATCATTACTCTTATCAAGATAAGTGTCGGGGATAATCCTCAGATTACAACGGTTTACTGTTTACGAAATATTGTCAAAATAATTTTTGTGGAAATTTCTATGTAAACCTTATGGGATTTAACATGGAGAAATAAAACTGATAGAAGGGTCCGTCCCGTGCTAATTTTTGAAAAATCAGAATTTTTTCATGACATGCAAAATTGTTCCAAAATCGTATTCAGAACATGAAAATACTTAAAAATCGTAAATTGTGGAACAAAATTGTAACAATTTTGCTTGTCACGAAATTTTTTTGATTTTTCAAAAATTAGCACAGGGGACCCTTCTATTATCAGTTTTATTTCTCCATGTTAAATTCCATAAGAAATCGATTGAAATTTCTCCACAAAAATTATTTTGACGATATTTCGTAAACAGTAAACCGTTGTAACCTGAGGATTATCCCCGACACTTTTCTTGATAAGAGTAATGATATTCGAGAATATGAAGGAAATCGCTTTCATACACGTTCCGGTCTTCCATCGTTAGTAAACAACACTATAACCTGTGTAGACATCATTGGGTGCATAATGTCCTCTTGATGAGTAATTGCCGACCACGACAATACGGAATCTTCCATCCCCTTCAGTTTTCTTTGACGTATGTCCCTCGGGGTTACGGTTCTCACAAAGCATTTGTTGACAATTGAATGATTGTATGACAGAGCATATCAAACCTATGCCCAGTAAGTACGCAGTACTCTGGACTTTATTCTCAAGTGCCCGCATGTTTCCAGATAAACATGCAAATTGAGTGTTGACTGAAGATCCAAAAATGTCACTGCAAAAATTATTGTCCGGTACTTGTCCTCCACTATTCGAAATGAAAATGTCCGTTTTTTGAAGATTTAGTTAAAATGCTGGATGCACGTTGATTTGACTGAATGACAATACTATTTCAGATGACTCTGAACCGAGTACTTTGTAAGCAAATGAATACATCATAATTGTTCATTCAAATAAATATTATTAACGAACGCTTCTTCCTCTTTGCATCTCTACGTCGCTGACAACATCGTGTAAACCTCTATAGCATATTACATTATACAATTGTACGTATTATATTGCAGACAATCGCCACTACGCGTCTTTCTTTGCTCGAAGCGGAGTCCGGAGGCTGTTAAGTATGTTTTAGTCGAAAATAAATTGCTAAATTATGTACTTATGACTTATAATTTTATCTCATGGTTTTTATTGACATTAATGTACCTAGTGTACATTATATCCTGTTCTGTTGTTGTTGGTTCGTTTGAATCCACCACAACTAGTCACTGCAGCAGGCATTTGGTGTCTGGTGTAGGACGAACTGAAGAAGTCAGTATATTGAAGAAAGATTAAAATAGATTATGATGTGGCTCTGCTTTACGGCGAGTAAAAATTTATAACATGCTAGTATTATGTATGTACAATTCCAGCCATAGTCTTACTTCTGTACATCATCACTTAATCACTATAAAACTTGACTACTGCTCCTGTTTTTTTGTTGATTACATCGTTCTTCTAAATGAATGAGTGATGGATAGGGTCATCAAAGTCATGATGACGACGTTTCAAATGTTGAAACATGAGTTGTTTCGTAAATAATATCATATGCGTGATTTACACTAATTCATCATTGAATTAACATCAGTGACTTTCTGCGCTGCGGTTTAGGACAACGGCAGCCAGATGCCTTTCTAAAAACTTTGATCTGTAATACAATCTACTTCTTGGAAACTTTACCCATAAAAATATTATTATTTACACAGTGGCACTACGTGGTTTTTTATAAATATAAAACCCAGCCTATTGGAAACTCGCAAGTAAACGTCAAACATTATTCCGTTATCCGTATTATTAGGTTATTATTTCATTTATATCGTGCTATTATTATAAGCGTGAGACATTACTAGACATTGGGAATTATAGGTTACGCATGCAAATGACCCGTGTCTACTTGTCGTCGTCATGCATCATGCTTGGTGATAGATAAAAATTCGATCGCGGTTTATATCTGTATGTAAGAAGCAAGTTAGTAGCTTCTTAAGTAATAAGTTGTTTGTTTTTTATGAGTGCATTTTTTCCACAATGGTTAAAACAACGCAATGGCCTATATAAAATTATCAATGATTATGGCATTCATGTTTTTGTACGGAAGATCCTCCTACGACGCTATCTCACGTACTTCATAATAATAACGATTAATGTCCACAAAGTTTATTTCTTTCACTTGCATGGAAAACCACGGTGCATTATATATGTGTTGACGCAAAATTTGTACTGGTAACTGATTCCTTATGTAATACAAGTAAGTAATTTTAATCTTATCAATTCCTTTCATAACATATGTTGCAGTTCAATGGGATGATTACTATGAGTAATGGAAAGAATGACTAACACAGCTATCAATTGGAGAAATTTAGATCGCTTATGTCGGTTGAAAAAGTGACCTGTACTAATTCTATGAATTTTATTTATCAACTGAATTCTTATGAAAAAGGTTGTGACTCCTTATAAAACGTGTTTCAATCACTTTATTTTTCTCTATAAAATAAACGAATGCGCGAATGTTTTGCATCTTGCCGTAAATCTGTAGTTACAAGATAAATTCCGGTAGAAAAGGTGATATTTAAAATTTAGTTTCAATTTTCCTAACTAATACTCTACGAAATAAAATTTATAATTTAATGATAGGCAGATCTTGTATAATCGGTTGCACAAACGCAGCAGGAAATTGTCCCTTGGACCCGTGTTTCTCTCCGTATAGCCAGTCTTCATTGATTCGACCTATGACAGTAATTTTCTCCCCAGCCTGAAATTTTATTAAAACATTTTATTTAAATGTTTGGTCCTAAGTTTTCCTAATACATAAAAAATTACATACGAGCAAATGGTGGTAACGTCAGTAGTACCTGAAGTCCCAAATCTCCTTCCGTCTCAGCAGCAAAATCATACAATGCATCAACCACCACACCAATACTGGCTTGTGACTGCGCATCATCGTTATTTACAAAAGAGTCTTCAGGAACGGGAACAATGACGTTGACAAAGTTGGATGGAAACAACCCTTCCATTCCTCCACATGAGCCATGATACCAGCTGTCATCAACTTTTCGGATTAAATACACTAAGTCTCCAGCCTACAATAAAGGATATTTTGTTGTAAAAATTGTAACAATATGCTGAATTTTACGGTATGTATGCACGATTAAACATATAAAACAGTAACTACTGGCCTGTAACTGAAGATCGCCCTGTGCTTCCGGATAAAAGTCATATAGAGCAATGGCATACGCCGTCACCTATTCACACATAAATGTCAACAATAACACATATGTACATCAAATCAAGCATGAGTAAATTATTTTTGTCCAAAGATTCAAGCTTAAAAGCTGGCAATAAATTCGATCGGATAAAATAAAATATTAACCTGTCCTGCATCCGAATAAGTGTCCGGATAATCTGCGACTCCAGTTGTTGAACTCACCCATTCATCAACAGCAAGTACATCAGGCGGAGGTGGTGGTGGGGGTTCTGACGGCATAGGAGGAGATGCCATAAAACTAGAATTATTTGCTTCGTCGTCGAAATCGTCGTCGAAATCATCGTCCGGTGGTACATCATAATAGTTTCTCTCCGTGGATGTGTCATCCTGCTCAATTTTTGCCGCTTCAGTTTTTTGAAGATTTTTTATAGACTCCATTAATGCCCTGGATGATTGAAACTGAGAATTTGGTACGTTTCCCTCCGATGACTGACTCGGAGCTTTGTTTACTGGTCGAATTATGGTGGGTTTAGAAGATCCAGTACCACTTCCACCACTGAGTGTGGCATTAAGCTCTTTTTTTAAAGTTTCCGGAACGTTACTGTATCTAGGTTGGACGTTGCTACTGAAATCGCTGTAAGCAGCCGAATTCCGACCACTACTGGCATTACTGCTTGAGCTAGCGCCAACCTGAGTCCATGCAGCTGGAGTTTGATAGTTAGACTTGATTGTGTTATTGTTATCGGGACTAGAGTGGTTCTCAGTGTGGGAATTGACAACGGAACTTGCTACGTTGGCCTTCATTGAACTCGGTAGCATATTACTATTTGTAGTCGTTGTAGGAGGCGTGTCCCACGCAGATAAACCTCCGGCGGTTTTTGCTGGCGAATTCCATGCTGCATTAAGATTAGATTGTAGAGGAACTTGCTTTTGCTGATTAGTTTGCATAGAATCAGCAGATGGCCGCGGTGGACTGAATGGATTTTGTATTGGTGTTTCTGATGATGAATTCTTCAATGGAGACTTAACGTAAAATATTGAAGCTCCAACACGGTAGCTGAATTCGTTGGGGTCCTATGAAAACCAGAAATGTTATAAAAATTCGTTGCAGAAATACATTCAATCATTACAAATTGTCGTACTATTCGAGTCATTTGTCACGACAGCTGAAAAATTTACTTACATTTAGAGCAGTACTGATATTCCCAACTGTATTTCTCCTTCCAGAATTAGGAGATGCAGGTGGAGTCCTAAAATCAATCAGATCCTTGCCAGCAGCATTCGTTGGCCGCGAGCCAGCAAGAGCATTTCGTGGTGGTGCAAGATCATGGGTAGTATTGAAACTCATTGATGCCTAAAATTAAATGGTTTGAATTACAAATAGTGTTGGCTACTGGGTTCATTATTATTTGATACTACTACTTGAAAACAAAAACCTTGTATATTATATATCATTGACTTGCCTGAAGTCTATTAACTTTCGGCTGTGGCGGCCTTGGAGGAGCTGGTTTCTTCTTTGGTTTTATTGTAGTAGGCATTGAGTTAATGCTACGCCCACTTGTTCCCCCCGACAGTGATCCGTTTGTAGGCATTTTTGCACACACCTGAACAGGGTCCAAACTTTAGTGACAGACAAGCCCAATGACGAATCTCGTTGGTACTATTCGATAAATCGCGAAGTTAAAACGTGACAGCTGACGTCGATAGAACTTTCTTCACTCGCCAGGAAAATTTCGGATTTCCTCTAAACTTAAAATATCTGTAAATTTGAATAAAATATTTCATTAGCTCTACGTTCAGTTTAAGACCAATTTAGAACAGCCCCTTCTAACCTGAATCTGGTTTTAATGGATGGCTAAAAGATATCTACTAATTTGTCATATTTATAATTAAAGTATATTAAACAACTCTAGTCAGTTTTCTTTTAATTTAGAAACTTAATACTAGATTACTGTATTGTTATTATGAACAATCAGGTGACAGTGTCTTTACTGATGACTAACATTTACTGTCTCTTTCTCTGGTTTAAAACGTTCACCCCAATTAGCATGTTTTTTTTCTAAAAAAGATATATTTTTAAATAAGTGGTCAATGGTTGGAACCAACTTGAATGAGGCCTCTATCGATTGTGAATTAATAGATATTATGCATTCTACATTATGTTTCTCCACTTCCGATTAATTAATATGATTTTACAACAACAATAACAAATTAAAACTGCCCAGATTACATTCGAGTGTTCTAAAAAGCGCCCTACAATATAAAATGTAGTAAACAAGTCAATGTCCAGAAAATAAAATATAAAAATGAAGAAACACCTACTCTACGTAAAAGTGCCTGGTTATGGTTACCAATTACCAGTGCATCACTTCATTTAATCATATACTGCTAATGGTTGATGATGATAATAATATTAACAACACTATCACAAAAAGATTATTAGCATTAATGGCCAAGTTTCAAGTAGTAAACTGTAAAACTAATAATAAAACCAGAGCTTTGCTTTCTGCTGGTTATAATCACCAATTTGTTTTTTAAGGCCGAATATAGACACAGAGTAACTAATAGCCAATCTGTACATTATCACATACCTACAAGACAACATACAACACTGACTATATTTATTTTTGCAATGGTAGCAGTAGAAGCAGTATTATTATTGGTGGGACGGTAATTGATGGTCACCAAGTCACCAGTTCCCAGTGCAGTGGCAATGCGAATATTTAATGTACCAAGAGTAACTACCATGGAGATAAAAAAAGAAAATAGCTTTACATCGCATCCCTTTCTCTACACGCTATTGACTATTGACCATATACCACTACCACTATCATTATATATTGTAAACTAACTCGACAAAAATAGTGTTTATTAAACTGTCTTTCCGAGTTTACTTCGTCTTCCCCTTTCTATCATGCCCTTCTTCATGTATGTATACGTAGCTCAGACAATCCAACTGCATAACTTGTGATGATGGTGATTCATTGTCATAAAGTCGTTGATGATGATGATGAAGACGAAGTGTTGTTGTACTTACTTACACAACAGTCAGATGCACAAATGTTGTACACATGTAAAAATGTTGTCTACATACTTTATTTAGAGAGAGAGAGAGAGAGAGAGAGAGAGAGAGAGAGGACCAGCAGCCAATCCAATTGCTTACAATTCTACAATACCACTAAAGCTACTACTGTGACTGTGATCTATTCGCCAACATCAAATGGTTCTCTCGCACTACATCACATTGTATTACACTTTACTGCAACTAGTTATTTATACTAACACTTCGTGTTATAACATTAACAAACAAACAATATAACGTTACAAGATAATCATCTTCAAAAACAAACTATTTCATCAACATGTCAATTTATATTAATCTCGGCTAGAGTACTGCAATGCAACTACTGTAAGTCATTTTACTACCACCAACTACGCAACACTTTCAACTTTTGGGTTGTGACTTTAATAGTAAATGAATTTAATCAATTTTAATTAAAATCCGAAAAAGAAACAAGCCTTTATTTTTTTAAGTCTGTTAGCGTTAAAAGCATAATGCAAAATCCATTCTCTACACAAAAATAATGATGATATTATTGACCTTCAAATTCTACATATATATATATATATATATATCTTGGAGCTATGTAGTATTTCTCATTGAACAACATTTCGGTTAGTGGTATATTTCATGGAAGCACAAAAATCCTAATAAAACATTTTTAATTATACACAAATTTACAATCAAATCAAAGAATTTAGGTTGAAAAATTTTGAGATCAAATGCTTCGAGACTTTTTAACTTGGCAAAATTGAATTTCGGATTGTAATAATAAGTTGCATTTTCATGCGTTGGCCTCAGTCTGTATTTCGATTACCCCTTGGCAAAGCCAACAGATAAAAAGAAATAACGTTGTTATCATTATTATTAAGCCTTCTCATAAAATAAAGGATTTAAAAAAATATATTCAATACATTTATAGATTAAAGGTCGTTCGTAAAAATACTATTTACCTAACTGTACAATATGAGGTTCATTGTGCACTCCGACGTACTATTTGACATCAACTGCTTTCATCAGCCTATTATACTCTTCAACTCTTCTGGTGTTTTCAGAACAAATGCAGTAAACTGATATTATATGAACATTTTTATGATGCTATGTTACGATGCTCTAATGGATTTTTGGGCATCCTCCTGTGCGTGCAGTAAACCAGTATTACATTTCATACTAACTAGTAGTTAGTAACTACTACTACTGACTATGACTGACAAAATATGAAAATCTGTGTTACGCAGTGTCGTGTATTTGTATTAGATATTTAAAATCATCTCTACTGCAAAAAAAATCTCTTATAGTTTACTAACTAACCCAAAAATCAAGCAATAATTTAAGATGCATTTCTGTAGATGGTATTTATCAGTATTTTTGTGTAGTGCTTTGTTTTTGTTTCTTATATGATTTTCTTCATTAACATTCAGCCAGCAACAGAGAGAAGAGAAGTATATCATAATATCAAATATTATCATAGACTCTCAGTCCAATGGAGACAGACGTGGCAGACAAAGTACGGAATGACTTGACTAACTTGAGAATACAATATTATAACTTTTAGATGGATATACACCATGGATGACTATGAGAAAAAAGGAATGTTGCTTGCTAATAGTTGATTATATTGCATTGCAGTAATGGGATCTAGTGAAATAATTCAGACAAGCAAAAATATACAAATGGAATTCCAAATTCCTTTTCTTTTGCTGCTTCACACAGCCAAACCAAACGAAGCAAAACATTAAGTGATTATGACAAAAATAGGTATGAATGTATCAGCAAAATAACAAGGAAAGAAATTGTCTGTCTCTGTACCTACTCAGCCAAACCAGCAGTAAGGAAGGAGTGTTGTCATCAATGTTGGTGGATTAGTCTGTCTCTGTGTCCAAGTTATTACGGTATCGCTAACAATGTCTGGTGTTTAATTTTCTTGACAGGAAAGAAAACGAAACAAAAACGGAAGTTGTGTATGCCTACTACATACAATACAAGTCGGCGGGGGTGAATGAGTGAAACAACGGATCCAGCAAAAGAAAAAATATTATGCACGTACGAGCAGTTGCTACTACTTTAAACTCTCTGTGACTTCTCTTTATGGTGTTGCATGATAAAAACGAGTAGAAAATGAATGTTACGATGGTCCATAATCCCTGTTATGACAGTCAGCAAAACACAAAAGGTAATCTCGACGATGATTATGATGATAGCGTTGTAATATCAAAATAATAGCTTGCCATTACTGTTGGCGATATTACGATGACGAGGATGATGCTGTTTAAATTTAATTTAACTCTTTTCTTTCAACTAAATTTAATGGTATATAATGGCTGCTAGCTATGTAACATGCTGGCTTCTGGTTCCATTCTCTGTTGTTAATTGTTGACGCTCCCTATTGTTCTAATGTTTCTTGTGCTGTGCATTGTGCACGTACCGGCGTGAGTATTTACAAACAGGCAGTACTACAATAATTTAGTAATCTCTTCATCACTATGCAGAATTTTTTTTGCTTAGTAGTAGTGGATCAAATTATGCATCTGCCGTGCCATCATATGAACCATGAACCATACTGTTATTATTGTGCTCAATAACAAAGGGAGAGCGAGAGGTGCGATCAGGATATACTAAATATTATGATGATTCATTCTCACTCGTCGTCATATAAAAGCACACAATTTCCCGTTTTTCTGTTTACGAGGTTTACTGTTATTATGACTGTGACTACTCGACATGCCTATTACGATACTGGGTATTTACTAGTTTACCCCATCAACCACATACCTCGCATAAGTCGCATAATGCAAGAAACGTGTGCATAGTGCATAGTTGCATACACGTACAGTGTGGTTACTCAATTATGGTAAGATCAGTTTCTGTGATACACTGCAAAAACTGCTGCAATACGTGACTGTAAAATGTTTGTTAGTTGGCGCGCGGAGGAAAAGCAAAGCTAATGCTGAAATTGCTGTAAGCCTGTAAGGCACGGTCACCGTCCGATTGACCAGGCTTTTCTACCGAAATCAAGTAGGTTAAAAGATTACAAAAGTACAAAAGGGGTATTCACCTTTAAGTTTCACCAAAATACCTAGCTAGGGTTCAATTTTGATACCCGGGTACCACGTTGGACTTTATATGCCAGTAAAGTCACGGGGCAGCTGTTCCCAGAAATGTTCTGGTCAAATGGGATGCAATTTTATGTAGTAATCGAGCATGCTAAATTTAGCGGGTTCCATCGCTCTTCTGAATGGAGGGACGTTCACACGTTATGGTCCATGTATGGAATCAATGTTTCTACGCCTGCTGGTTAACTTTATTTTACATTTTATTATGTGCATTAAGAATTGTTTCGAATTTATACTCATTACTTATGTGGTCTGCAAAAAAGAATAATAATAAAATTTAATGCATCCGGAAAATGCGCAGGGTATCGCACAATTAAAACTTACGATATTGTCCACTTGAATCAAATTTGTGTAATGGTGTAGATGTAGTCCAATATATCAGGATACACAAATTACTCTGGATTTTTCATTTGGCTTTAGATTCAATACTTGGTTTGGGGGATGAAGACATTGAGAAACCAGTTGCAGTTCAAGCTTTTGTTCATTCAAGAATTCAAATTTCCCTATCCAACTTACCATTCGGTATTAAATTGTGCGTTGGCTCAAGCCAACTTTTTTTTTAATTCATCGAAAATATTTCAAACAATTCCTAATGAACATAGCAACATATAAAATAAAGATAAAAACAGCCGTAGAAACATTGATTCCATAACGTGTGAACGTCACCCCATTCAGAAGCGCGATGGTTACCACTAATTTCAGCATGTTTGATTACATAAAATTGTATCCCATTTGACCAATCTAGAAGCAGCTCCCTATGACTTTACTGTTTAGTCTAACCCCAAGGGAGCATCAAAAATTGTTATTTTTAAAGTCGTCAAAAATTGCATATCAATCAATCGATTTTTAGGTATTTCACTAACATGATCTCCCTGTGGCGCCACCAGCGGCAGAAACTACTAGGTATATGGGTAACTTCGATTTTTATGATTTTTGCCCGGCTGGCTTTGAGATAGACCTGTACTCTGTACATGATCATGAGCGCTACTTGTTTTCTTTTACTTTAGTTTTATACTTTTTTTATACTAAGGTGAGTATTACGGTTACACTTTTCATGAATAAAACAGCACAATCCTATATTTTATTTTACCATAATGTAGTTGAAAACGAGGACCACGAGAATCCGTGATTACCTTTTTTTAGTCGTTTCTTTACCTTTATGGTGGTCAATGTATCACCAGTCCAAGTTTTAAAGTTGTTGATTGCAGTTCTAAGTTCTACGTCTCTTATCTGTTGCGTTAGTTACGTTGTACAAGGTAATTGAGAGGATTTTGATCAGCGCAAGAACCGAACTCAACCATACTACTTTAATATTACATTTATACCAAAGATGAAATACCAAAATTTCGGTAAAGAAAACAGTTACTACTACTCACAGATGAATGAGATTGATTGTACTACATTCCTTTGTAGCCTGTGGCCCATATGCTGAATTTAGGGATGTTTTGATTTTTTCCTTGTTCATGATACCTGCCAGTTACTATTAGATTCCGCATGCCAATTTTATGAACCCGTTGTTTTTTATGATACTAATGAATGATGGATGTGGTAATCAATATCAAAATGATTAAGCTTATGCAATACACGACCTTCAAAAATTAACGCAAATGATTAAAATTTGTAATTAATGACCAGCATACGTATTATCGTATTATGAGAAAGATTTGATTTGAATTCATTTTATAATTCTTCTCAAGCTCATAGGTATATTGTGTATTTACAGGTGCATTTATTACAAGGCGCGAGATTTTTAAATAAACAATAACATAATATAATGTTTGGAACAAATCAGCCCAATATGCTAAAATAGTGTACATACTTTCTTTGTATGTATTATTTTGTGAGGATAATTTATTATTATTATTATTTTTCAGAAGAAACGATTTTCTGCCAGTGCCAAAATTTCCAAACCTTGGTTACATAGCAAGTATGATTGGTAATTAGGAGTTGGGTTGGGATGCGGACAAACAATGGATATTAGAGAGTAGCGTAACGAAGCGAAAAACGTTACTTTTGTTCCTACCCACATATTTGGAATGGCAACTTCTCAATATATCTAGCTCCACAAATGTTGCAAGTCAGTTTGTGATTGAATTTGAGAGCGTCAAAATTGTTTTGATAAACTGATTTTCATGCAAACATTTATGATGTAACATCATATAACTTAACCGTTAATTACTTTGTTTCTTAATATTTTAGATTTATCAATTCGACTCGAGGAGAAGCCAATTTTGAGGAGATATTCTCAAACCTCTCAATACTTCCTGTTGAAGATGCGATGTTAAATCAAATCAGTGAGCATTACGTTGTTACAGCTTTATGGCTTACTTGTGCAGTGGTACGCCCACATTTCATTATTACAAACGAACTTTAAAATATCTTTAAAAATTCATAAAACAAAATCTACATTACCTACTTGAAATTTTCCCATTACTATTACAGCTCTAGAACTTGTTCACTGTGTGGTAGGACAGCGCAGCGTGTGTACTGTTATCCTATTCATGGCAATTTTCTTCACATCTTCATATCACAGGCGAAGTTAACAGAGGAGGAGCTTTTTGAGGCCGTGCGGATGCTTCAAATGCTGTTCGTTTTGGAAAGATACCCTTTACGTTTATGCGCTACTTCCCTTTAGTGCAGTTTCATTGATCCTTGTTTCAGCTGTTGTCTTATTTTCTCGCTGCTGCTAATGTTACTCATGTTGTATATGACTTTTTATTATAATTATTTGTGTCTACAACCTAACCAACAGAGTAGTAGTCAGTAAAAATGTTCTCCGCATCAATATCAATAATGCCATAAAATTTTCGACAATGCAAAATAATGTATAGAAATGTAAGCTTGCAAAAATAAAAAGTATTTTAATTACCTAAATGACAGTAACCTTCTCATCATTATCCACGCCGTCAAAGTTGATACCGTTTGACACCATTTATCTTGTAGGGTCAGGAGTCAGGATCAATCTGTGTCGTTTATAAACAGTCATTTTTACGTACACAAAAAATGGGCAGCACTTAACAGCAATACTTAAATATCAGCAGCAGACGCTTGCAAATATATAGAGAAAAAATGATTTAAATAAAACATGACCAAGCCCAGCGTAAAGTTTCAGCGCCGATATAAATCAAGTTTAAGGAATTGTAATCCAGTGATGATGATGGATCCACAATTTAATTTCTTAGCAGTGAACCAGTGATTTACCAGGATATTTTCTAGATGTTTGTATGTGTGACGTTTTGTATAATATTGTTCAGTCAATTTTATTATCATCAATTGACCACTTTAGATCACTTATTAAATACACACCGTTAAATCTATATATAATAATAATATGTTTCACCAACACCAACCACTGACATTTTAGATGTAGTGCAACACATTCATCCATCACACCGCAGATAAATAAGTACCCTTTTGCCGATTCCCTAACAGCTAATACTTACTATGTAATAAAACATTAACATTATTTGTTTCCATATATCATTGTTTTAGTTAGTTTGATTTCATTTTTACCCATCGTCATCAAGTAGATGCATGTTGTTTAAGAACGGAGAAACTTTAGTTAATTTTATGTTTATTTAGGCTTGAGTAATGTATTGTGTGTATTTACTAGTAATTAACTAATTTGCACACACAATGGTACCTGGTAAAAGACCTGGAATGTTTGCATATTATATATGCATAAGCTAATGTGTGTGTTGTGTTGAACGTTCATGTAGCG
The DNA here is from genome assembly GCA_027744295.1 of Callyntrura guangdongensis. Classification (NCBI taxonomy): domain Eukaryota; kingdom Metazoa; phylum Arthropoda; class Collembola; order Entomobryomorpha; family Paronellidae; genus Callyntrura; species Callyntrura guangdongensis. The sequence continues at coordinate 86,643 of JAHZNB010002861.1, read as the reverse complement.
GTTTAAAATGGAACGGGCACTCTCCGATATGGATCGGAGCAGTCTCCACCGTTCGGAACCTGATGGTGCCCCAACAACCAGAAGTGGTAGTAGTTCTTCAGTTGTTGGCAACTTAACTTCTATGAGTCCTCAGAATGGCTGTCCATCGCCTAAGCATGGAGGTGCGATGCAAGGCTCGAAGAAAGGACCATCTCCTGCTTGTTCTATTCCCTCTGGTAGCCCCAGCAAAGAAACCGACTTTTCGTTGGATTCCCTGTGCCAGTCAACTAGGGTTGAAGAGAGTGAAAGCGGGATTTGCAGTGCAGTTACGAATCAAAGTGGTTCGCATGGAATTACTACAACGACACTCTCCGCAATTCAAGAGCTGACTGTAAGTAAAATCAGACCAGGGGAATTCGTGATGAGAGTACTGTTCGCAGAGTTTACAGCTTATGCAGAAAAGAAAATCGAGGCGGTGATGCTGGAACCCGTTGTAAGTACCCTGTTTTATAGCTGAAGCGAGTTTAGAGAGGTGACAGAAGCTGTTTGAAATTTTTCCTTGTCACTTGTAGGAAAAAACTTTATCAAAATCGCTGCAAAGAGGTGAAGATGCTGCATTCGACCAATTACTGAGCGCATTAGGATCTGTTGCTGAACATTGTCTTCCATCAATTCTTCGTACTTTGTTTGCATGGTATGATCGACAAGCTGTTATTTGGCTTGGTAATCCTTTGAGCGGTGGTTCCATTTCCATTGGTACAGGGTCAACTATTACTGCAGCAAGTGATGATAACGAGAGAACGCATGGCTCTATTGATCCTTACGTTGCAGAACGTAGGGACTTGGCAGTTGAATTTATATTTTGTTTGGTGCTTATTGAAGTTTTGAAGCAGCTTCCGTTTCACCCAGGTCATCATGATCTGGTAGGAAAAATTGAAGATCTGGCTTTTGCCCACTTTAAATATCGTGAAGGGTTCGCAAACAATTTTAATTAAACCATTTGAATTTTTCCACTAAATTTACTACTTTGAGCTTTAGGCAATTACAAATTATTATTTTTATTTATTTCAGAACCGGCGTAAATGCAGCCAATGCTCTAGTCATTGCGGATTTGTACGCGGAGGTGTTAGGTGTTTTAGCACAAGTTCGTTTTATGTCTGTCCGTATAAGATTTCTCACGGAATTAGAATCTCTTCGATCGAAAGAACAAACGGCGTCAAATACTCAGTCAATTATCTCTTTGTTAATGGGAATGAAATTTTTTCGAATAAAAATGGCACCCATTGAAGACTTTGAAACATCCTTCCAGTTTCTCACAGAGTGTGCCAAATATTTTTTGGAAGTAAAACAGAGAGATATAAAACACGCACTTGCTGGACTATTTGTTGAAATTCTTGTTCCCGTCGCTGCGGTAATTCATAGCACCAGTATCTAACATTTTTATTCATTGGTTTTACCCCCACATGTTTATCCGCGATCGAAATAAACAAATAAACAACTTGTTTTTATTTACATTGCAGTGTGTCAAGCACGAAGTAAATGTGCCGTGCTTGAAAGCCTTTGTGGAGATGCTCTATGCACCGACTCTGGATATGTGCACAAGGAGTAAGCATCGACTGGCGATTTTCCCTTTGGTTACATGTCTACTGTGTGTTTCACAGAAGCCCTTCTTTCTGCATAATTGGCACTACTTTTTAGCTATGTGCTTGTCGCAGTTGAAAAGCAGAGAACCAAAAATGTCACGTGTTGCCCTGGGTACGATAAACTATGTTTATTTCATGGTAATGTAACAATGATGTAGGTTGCGACGGTATAGGTGGTATTTAATTTATAATTTTTTAATGCTTTTATTTGACATTTAGAGAGTCTGTATCGATTATTATGGGCATACATGATTCGAATTAAATGTGAAAGTAACTCAGCGACACAGTCAAGGCTGCTCAGTGTCGTCAACTCGCTCTTCCCAAAAGGGTCTAAAGGTACGTAAATTAACTTTTAATACATAACAACATTGAGATTTAAATGGCATTCTCATACGTTATAAGGAGTTAAGTCTAAATTTGGATAGTATTAAAAAAAGTTAATTTTTTAACGTTATATCTTGTAGGTGGGGGCTCTTACCGGGACTAATAGCAATGAATCTGGCAAACATCTCCTCTTTCATCATCATCATCATCATCACCACCATCACCATCATCACCATAATGAAAAGCATCGAATGGGATCTGGTGGAGCTAGTGGTCCTGCCCCTTCGCCAACGACATTTTATCAAGTAGAGGGATTAGCTCTTTTGGTTTTGTGCAGTGTACGATCTTCATCAAGAAGACTTGGTGTTCATATTTTCAAGGAGGTGAAAGGTTTATCTGAAGCAGCTGGAATTACAGAAATTCCAGTTATTGATGTTTTAGACAGAATATGCTCAACAGCTTGTGAGATAAGTGTGCATTTACTTCCACCTGGGGAAAAACAGGCTGTTACAACAGCAATCGCGTCAAATAGTATAGACATGATTTGGCTTACTGATCGAAGCTGTCCCGCGTGGTATGCACATGAGGAAGATACCTCAAACCTACACATGAGTGGTAGTTTAGGTGGATTATCGACTTCGTTGAGTACAAACGCAGTGTCTGCAGATGTAAATGTAACAGATGATCCTTGGGCATTATGCCTAAAGCACTTTTTGGATTACCAAAATGTGCCCACTCAGTGTCCTCGGGCGGTGCTTGAAGCGTGGTCCATTTTGATGCCAAAAATAAATGCATTATATTCTTATTTGGAACCTTCCCCTGTGACTGATAACAGAGCATCCCTTCTTCGTAGTGCTGCGACTCCAAGAAAACCACCAACGGATCGCCAACTTTACTTTAAGCTGTGGAGAAACTACTTAATGTTTGCTTTCCGCACTGTTCCCCCTAACGTAGGCACTGGCTACCGTTGTATCTCTCCTGATATAGGAAACAGCTCTTCTCCAGAAGCACCAGACGCAAGGGAAGGACGAAGTCCGTTGCCCCTGACATCTGCTATGATGTTTTCAGTTACACCTTCAGCTCTGTATAAAATGATAATACCCTTAATTCGTGCTGAAACAGCTGATATCAGAGATTTAGCAGTACACTCCGTAGGTCTAATTAACCATATGGCTCTTCGGTAAGTTCAGATCTCCATTAATGAATTTTACGTAGTAAATATAAAAATAATTGTGTTTGAAAAATATATTTCTTATTATGATTTTTTCCAGGGATTTATTTGAGGAGCTCGCCACATTTCTACGTGAGTCCTGCGACAGGAAACAGGAAAATGTAAGACGGCGAAAACGAAAGGATAATTTAAGACTTCAAGTTGTTCGCGTGTTAGAGTTAATTGGAAATGAAAAGACATTCGGTAGAATGGCAGGGAGCCTATCTAGATCGTACACACCTTCGAGCTCAGGACACCATTTAGGTGACGGAAGTCAAACTCTTCTTCCGACTTCGCTTGTGGAATTCTTTGAATCCTGTAAGGGTTGGTTGGAGGCAGAAGCAGATCGGGATGGTGGTTGTGAAGTAAGGTTGTGCTTTTGTCGTGCACTATTTAAATTGATTGACTCCTTTGATATGGATATAAAGGAAGGGTTATTGAAACGTGAGACGAGGCGTCATTTGTTCCAACTATGCATTGGTTGGTCGGGTCAGTATGCCCAATTCTGGAGCAAATTGTTCTCTACTGCTTCCACCACCACAACAATAACTACTACAGCAACGAGCACAGTTGGATCAGGGGCGTGCGGTGAAGCTCAAAAAGCGGCTCTGGAATATGCTTCCCTTCAAGCAGCTGCATCTCTATTAACATGTGGACCAATTTTTCAGTCTAGCCTCCTCTTTGAGGAATCTCAATTTTATTTATGGATGGAATTTCTGTTGGGCTCAGAGGATGCCAGGGTGTGTGAACTTGGGGAAAGGACACTTATTATGGTTTTGGAGTTTAACCCAGACGTAGGAGCTGTTCTGGACTGGGTTGTATCCCGATGTTTTACTGGAAGTCCACAAGTAGCTGACGCATGCTTTAGGGCAATTGCCATTCTGTTTTCTGCCAGAGAATATCCATGCGACAGATATGTTGCAATTATAAACAGTGCATTACTTTACAGTGGCTCGCCAAACTTTCAACTTCAGCTGTTGGCTTTTAGACTGCTACAGATTTTAGATAGACGGTTCTTCAGTGGCCTTGTACCGTTACAAATACACCCACTTGGAAATGACATGCCTATGCATGATGAGAAACCGCAAACACTGGACGCAGTCCTGTTGAGATGTCATTATGCAAAAAACCAAACCTTTCTTGCCAAACAACTTTCTTTGCTACACCCAGAACTGACAATGCCAGTGTTTTCGGAGATTTCATGGAGAATGAAATCTGCAAGATCTGATGTACGTCAAGGTTTACTAAGGTACTTGCAACCGTGGCTTCACAATATGGAGTTGGTGGAACCTGCTATACCCGGCCCAAATATTATTACCATTCTGAAATCCTTAAATTGGGATGTGTCAACGGAAAACATTAAACAGTCAGTGTCATCTACAAGTTCGTGCTCGCTGTGCGGCCGAAAGTACTGGGAAGATGGTGAAAGATTGGTTCGACGAGGATGGGGATCCACTGAGGCAACGGAGATGGTTTTAAACAATTTGATGTATCTTACTGCCAAGGTTTGCAAACATTTCTTTCTTTGTAATTAATAATTTGGCGTTAACAGATTACTGAGCATTTTTCTTGTAATATGTAGTTTGGCCAAGAACACGATCGAGAATTAGAGGAATGCTGGCAAACACTGTGCTGTTCCTCTCCAAATAACCAGAGAGTGGTTCTCTATTATCTGTTAATTGTTACGGGTCTTGCAGCAAATGAGATATTGCCACATGCTAAGCGAGTACTTGTATATCTCTTCCGTGCCCGACCAATGAGGCTTTTAGACGACCTAATTGCCGAACTTCAAACAGTGGAATCTTTAAGTTGGCTTGTGGAACGAACCGAGACGCCACCATTCTATAGACTTTCCCACTTGCGTAAAACATCCAGTTATTCCGATACAAACGTTGCCCCTCATGGCATAAATGGAAACACTTCGCTACAACAAAATCATAGCTCTTCGACCACAACACAGTTTTCTCGTCTCAATGCGTCAGAACTAGAAAAAGGAACTATTCATACGAAGCGACGATCTGCAGAAGAGTCCAATGTGTTCCATCAGCCCCACTTACGCTCAAGTAGCAGTGGAGCCGCTCATCTGTTTCGTTCCGAAAAAACTCGAACGATAAGTGGACCTGCAGCTCTACCGGATTCACAGTTTCTAAATTCTGAAAAAGATCGAATCGACAATGAGCAGCAATTATCCGGGTCTTCCCTGGCGTCAGACTCACAATCAAATTATGCAGCGGATAAGAAAAGATGTCCAAGCAGTGAAACTATTGCTGTGGAGCAAGCTCAACATGGCAGAGACAGCATGTCTGGTGGAAACGACGCCAGAGACGAAAATCCAGCACTAGAAACTTCAAATGATGCGCAGTCGAAGCTTCTTCCTTTACCAATGCCAGAGTATGGGGGTTATTATGCTCCATTAAAAGAATTTTTACCGCCGCAGCCAGTTGCACCATTCCATCGTTGCAACTTGGCTATGATGTTTATTTCGGAACTCATTCAAGAAGGGACTATGGTTGCAGTCAACGCTGAGGATTCCAAAATAGAAAGAAGAATTGATTGGTGTAGCCATTATTTACCACTGATGATCCACATGGCGTTTTTGGGGTTGGATCATTTGCGGCCGTTGGTTAATCAACACTGTTACAATATGTTGATTAATATACTTGTCGTGGCTGGCGCACATCGCCACCACTTGTCTGTCTCAAAGCTTGCACTTAATCAATTTACAAATGATTTGGAACTGGGGTTGAGTTTACCGCATGTAACACCCACTACGTATAACTTTTTAGGTGTGTATAAATTATTGATACGTTTGTGAAAGTATATAGGTATGGTTATGTAATAATGCTCATGTGTTGATAATTATTTCATTTCATTGCTTACAGATCCATCTACAATTTTCACAGTTCCTGCTAGTACAACAAAACCAGCAACCACTGAAATATTGGGTGTGGGAACACCGGTAGGGCATTCACCTAGTCAAAGCAACAAGAGTAGCCCGAGAGTGCCCCCTAAGCGCCCTCACACTCCTGTCAGTCTTCTGTTGGTAATACCTGAACCTCAGGAGGCAGGGATGACTCGACCATTGACATCTTCAGAAATGTGTCTAGCGCTAATTAAATTTTTGCTTGAGCGCAAAACACAAGCACTTTGGGCTTGCGAGGACATCACTGCTAAACTCTGGAATATTAGAAGTGCCACGCAACTTTTCGTGTTTCTACAAAACAGTATCGGCTCATTTTTTCATTCATATCCTAACTCGGATTTGGAAAAACGATGGGCGCAAGTATCTCTTCAGATTGGTTTGGCTTGCTCATCCCGTCATTACGCAGGTCGGTCGTTGCAAGTTTTTCGAGCACTGAAGACCCCGTTAGTGTCAAGAATTCTGTGTGATATCTTGTCGCGACTTGTGGAAACGGTGGCTGAACCTGGGGATGATATGCAGGGATATGTAACTGAATTGATCTTAACACTTGAAGCATGTGTAGAGGCGGTTATACTTGATGACAGTAATAGTCCTCCATATGCTAAAGATGGCAAAATATTAGACGATGATCCTCTTTTTGCGGACTCCATTGAAAAAGACAGTTTCCGCCGTAGTATGGCGGAATCATCCCCATCTGCACAAATTCGCCCTCGAAGTGGGACAGAAACTTTTGGCTTAGATTATAAAAAGCCAGAATTAAATAGGTCACGCTCGGTACAGTCGTTGAATGGATGTCACCAGGACAGTTTGAATGAAGTGGATTCGGAACGTCATTTAATGCATGATAATGCAAATGATGTCATTCCTCAAGTGTTTTGGTTAACACTCTCTCTTTTGGAGTCAGACTATGAACATGAATACTTGTTGGCACTTCGACTTCTGGAAAAGGTAATGGAAAGACTACCATTGGATCGTTTGGATTGTAGGGATAAAGTTGAACGCGTACAAACCCAATTACAATGGAACAGTTTTAGTGGGGTGATACCACTTCTTTTGAAAGGATGCACCAATCCAACTATTTACGACCAGGTAACTATGTTTACTTATCCACTAGTAATATGTTTATGCTGGTGCTTGTCAGAAATAAAATATTTTGGTACGCTCTAAATTGCAGTCATTGGTTATGCTGGTTCGATTTATTCCATTCTTGGATATACCATTTGTTGACCCAACTCTTGAAACTGGATTCCCACTTTCCGTAATCGCCATTTTACCATACTTATTGTTCCATTACGATGACCCCACTGTAATATGTATACAAGCGTCACAATACATCGCAGCGGTGAGTTTTTAAATAGTTGTCTGTGTACTAAATATTAATAAATGAATAATTTAATGAAAATATAAAATATGTTTCCTGTTTTCCTTTCCAAATTTAGGTTGCCCAAATACGATCAAATGGCAACACAAATAATGCTTATGGTCATTTGGCCACGGTGATGTCGTTGTATGCTAAGCGAAGCTTCAGTAAGGAAAGCATGCAGTGGACAAAGTGTGTTATAAAATATCTGTACGACTCCTATGCTTCTCTTGCACCTTCCCTGTTGGCTGTCCTCTTGGATATATTAGAAAAAGGGCCAACTTACTTGCAACCCTTAGTGCTGACGGCCCTTCATTGCTGTTTCAACTATGTGGATCTGACGGGTGTGAGTACTGTTAGCCCTGAGTTACTCCGTGCAGTGGAAAAACATTTAGATGTAAGATTAGGCTATTTTTTATGTGATTTATTCATTGTATACTAATTTTACATTGGATTTGCTAATTCCCTAATGTATATTTAATTTGTTTAGGGTCCTCACTGGAAAGAATCTCTCCGTATATTAAAATTAGTGGTGGCTAGATCATCTTCATTAGTTGCACCTCCAACATCTTCACAGCACAGCTCTTCCGGATCGGTGTGGGAAACAGTTACTGCAACGCCAATTGTAGCTAGCGGGTTTCCAGTGGAAATGGAAATTCATAGCAAGAAGGAGTTACCAGGGAGAACAATGGAGTTCACGTTTGATGTGTCACAGACACCAGTAATAGGACGAAGGCACCCCACAACTAATACTGCAATAGGCAACAAAGACGATGTACTAGGAGGCAATGTTGCCAGAAACTTGGGAATGGCGGGTCAAACATTAGCTTTCCGATCTGGTTCTGTTGGCGACGGTGGACATAATATGGGAAATTGTGGTAGTGGATTCATACAGTCAGGTTGGAAGAGACCATGGCAGTGTCAAAGTAGAGTTCGAGAAGCACTTGTCAGTGTTCTAAACGCGTGTGGTCAAAGAGTGGGGCTTCCAAAGAGTCCTTCTGTAGGTGTCTCTAATGCTTGTAAACGCTTATATATAATTGTGTTAATTATTGACGATGCTCAAATAATTGATTTTTTAAATCTCAGGTTATTTTCAGTCAAAGTTCAGAATTACTGGAAAGACAAAGCAGCGCTGCATCGTCCACAGAAGAAGTATCCGTTCCCAACAACGATGCTTCTGGCGCCAGTCGTCTTGAAGATGGTTCTGCTAGTGATGCACAATTTAGGGTGTTTCGAGACTTCGATTTTCTGGAATACGAACTTGAATCTGTTGAAGGGGAAAGTAGTGACAATTTTAACTGGGGCGTTAGGCGTCGTCCTCTCTCAGAGTTAGGAACAGAGCCGGAGACCGAAGGAGAAACGGAGAATGAAGCTAGTGGCATGCGCTCTAATTCTCAGACAAGCTCAGATGCCAACACTATTGTTAATAAATCTGGTTCTGTCTCCAGACGTCCTGTTGAGATATCTGTAACATCAAAGGAGACATATGGCCAGTTAGGTAACACAGAAGAATCGTCTGATGAAGATGATTTGGGTCTGTCTCCACTCGATGAACATTCTCCGCAACATCAAGGAAGAAATTCAGACCCTCCTACGCCACAACCAACGTCACTTACAATGATTGAAGTTGCATCTTCTCAATTATCTTCCCCGGCTAGATCTCGACGACTGTCGGATACCAGTATGGACTCGAGAAGCGAAGAAGAAACCACACCATGTAATGTATCGCTTCAAGAGGGCATGCTTGAAGCAGCAGACGAGCCAGAGGTGGAACCAGACAATGACCAAGATCCTGATGGTGATGACACAGATGCTAACGTAATGTCAGAAATATTGACGGATGAAACTGTGGAAAACGATGGAGATATTCATGGCTCTTGTACAGCTTTGGATATTGTTAAAGAATCTCACTCTAGAATAATAGATGAATTTCAAGATTGCAAATCAATTTTGCAAACATTTCTGCTGGGTGTTCGACCTTTATGCTGTCTTGAATCTATTCAAACTTTATCTCAAATGGTCCAAACAGCGTTTTGTGAAGTCATTTACTTAAGTCAAGATATCACCGCACTGTTGACTTCCCTTGGATTTGAAAGTTCGGCAAATTTGTCACTAATAATTTCAGTATTAGTTGACTTTTCCTGCGAAAATAATTTACACATGGCGGCGTGGCATTTGTGGTCAGCCAAAGAGCAAATTCGGTCTGAGGAAATGAAAATTATAATTCTGGAAGCATCGGAACATTTAGAGACTCTGAATGATCGGAAGGAAACACTTCATGAATGTTTAGAAAGCGGTCTGAAGCCATTAGTAAAGTTGAAAGCGTTAGAGGGCGAGCTTCCAAAATTCGACGAGGCAAACTCCTTTTCTGATCGCTGCACTGACCCATTTGAAATCATTGCTGATGTTTCAAAGTTATTGTATAGAACTTTATTTCAACTTAGACTCCTCCTGGAGACGCATCAAAGATGTGTACAAACTCTATCTTCAAATTCGAAGGTTAAAATAAAAACAAATCTTCTAAACAGTGAATTTTCACTAACAGTTGCTTCGCACGGAAAAATTGCTTCTATAACTCATTAGTCACATAGCGCCTTGCTCACTTTAGATTAAGTTTGTAGTTTGTATGATTTTATTGCTAAGTTTGTATTAAGTTGACGTGTGTTTACAATGACTCAGGTAAGGGATCTTTCACGTCAAGTATGTGAAGTACGTACAGCACTGCTGCAATGCATTTCTACAAAGGTCTTAAGCGGGGAAAGCGGAAGCACCCTAACACTCGTTGAAGCCGAGGGAACGTTACTCGACTTACTGCTAGCCCACATGTGGGAACAAGCAATCGAGTTATACAAAGCTAACAAGTAAGCCGGAACGAGCGTACTTTGAAACCGCTTATCTGCAGTTACTAGTTGCTCGGTACGGCCCCTTTATGTAATTGTTTCATGCCATGATTTTCAGAGATATTTGGCCTCGCGACCTGGTTGGCAACACTTCCAATGACATAACTGGCATACTCAACATTTATTGCAAATACCTTTCAGAAGAGCATGCAGGTATCGTACAGGGAGTAAAACTTTGTGCAACTTTTTTGTGGTACTACTTTTACGGTCGTACCTCACATGCTATATTTGTTTATGTAGGTGTGTTTGTGTCCATTCCGAGCGATTTTCGGGTAATCTGCAGCCAGGTGAATATGGTTTGTCTCCATCTTCTAGAAAACCAACAAACCCTTGAACGAAAGACTTTGGTTTAAGACTGATTTTGAATGACTTGTCCAATAAATAAATTATTTTAAAGTTGACTTTTCGCGTTGCGTTGTTTTATTTCACATTTCTGCATATTTGCAAGGTTGATTGGTCCTATGCTTTGATCCTACACTGCATAACATGACGAACTAATAGGGTCTTGCTGAGCCGCCAAAATTCCCCAATTTCAATATCCTGCACTAACTCTACAGGGTTACATGCCCTGTGATGTCGCAGATTTAATCCCAAAGGATTCAGGGCGTTGATGACGACGGTAATAATGAACATCGAATTGATGTTTTCACTTCAAAAAAGCACGCTAAACAAGAGACACGCACAAAGTAAATTTGTTGTCTTAATCTAATCGTCACTTGCAAGCATCATAAATAAATATAAAACTTCACCCACTATTCCTATCTTCTTTGTTTCAAGTAAACATACAATTCACCAACATCCCAGCGGCCACACGAGAATGCCTGGATGTACCTATCGTGACCGATGACACATGAACACTGATACAAGCGTTGCTACTACACAGTCCTATTTAATTACTGGGTTGCTTTTAATCATAATTATTATCATATTTACTACATGGTGACGATAAGTGTTGTCACGCGCACCACTCACCATGATGAAATGTTGGCTGAAATGACGACCACGTTATAATATTTTATCGACAAGTATTTTGTTTTCACGATGTTGAAGTTGAAAATCATCGTTTCTTCTGTTTGATTATGATTGTATACTCACTCAGCGAAAGTATATTTTAATGTGTATTTTAAATACTTACAGGATGGCGTTTGGAGTGGCAACAAGCGCAATTTGCTGCTGAAATTGCTGAATTCGATGTAAGAGGAGGATGATATGATTTGCTTTTTACTTTCAATTATGATATTATTGTGATACATTCTTAACATTCAGTTGCAAGATATTTGTCTCTAGCTCTTCTAAATGCAAAAATGGCTGATTTTTTGGCGATAAACCGACTATATGGTGTCGGTATCTGGTACGTGATATTACATGCATTATGCTTCAAATGCGCATAAGAAATTGGCAGATTGAAGGAGTTTACGAGGAGCTTGTGCAAATTTTATTGAAAATTTATAATGATGAGATACAAGTTGACATGGCGAATGGAGAGGATACAAAAACCATGGGGTAAAATTAGAATAGATTTAGTTAGCTATTTGAGATATTCTCAATATCTTCTTTGAGGTCCGTCACGTTTTGAGTCATAGACCACCTGTAAAGTGGCAATGAGATTAGAAATTAAATATTACTACCTACGTTAATGACCATGATCTAAAAGAAATTGATTAAAGTAGTACTGGTCATTACCCAGGGATGATTCCAGCCATGGGCCTTGGAGTCAAAGATGGTTACCAAGTTTGGGTCGTTGTCAAACTGACTTCTGAGGGGAGAGTTAAGACCATCACGCTTGGAGTCATAGACAACCCATGGATGGTTCCATCCGTCTCTGTAAAAATGAAAGTAAAGACCCAGTTGAAATGGGGAAATGCTGGACAAAGAGAAATGAGCAAATTAATGTAAACATTAGTTGTACCTTTGAGAATCGAAGATGACTTCGTAGTTGTCATAGGAGGTTGGTCTTTGAACTTGTCTGGCTTGTTGCATGGGCATTGGTGCTGATCTTATTTGGTGATTCATAGCTGGAGCAACAGCTTGTCTTTGGCTGTTTGCCATAGACATACCGTTAGATGCTCCACCGGTGCTACGGGTGTTTGAAATGACGTATGGGTGATTCCATCCATCTCTGAGAATACAAATAGATTAATCGCCATCAACACTTAAATCTGCATGCTTATTGACTACTGAAGGCCATGCAGATATTTATAATTTTTAATGAAAATGATTATAATTCATACCTCTTGGAGTCAAAGATTGTTGTAAGGGATGGGTCATTTGCGTACAAGTTTGCCCGTTGTGAGTTAAGACCATCACGTTTCGAATCATAAACTACGTATGGAGAGTTGACACCATCCCTTTGAGAATCATAGATGACGTCGTAGGATCCTCCAGCGCGTCCAATGGATCCAGCATTGGTAGTGGCAAGAACCACGACAAAGCAGACCTGATCAAAACAAGGAGAAATTTGTATGTAAAACGAAATGATGAAAGACCCTTGACAAGATTCAACCTGAGATGTCGGGGTTTTTTTCCTGTTGTATTTTTTCACTTACCAAAAATTTCATTTTTGCAAAAATTTTACAAATTTGTATTCCTACAAAAATAGTTGAGGACTGTGAGATTTTTCAGAGTTGTGCTTGAGTGCACTGTTGAGATGAGATGGTCAGTGAATGATACTTTTCGGTTGAAATGCGTCTCCTTATATATGCCGGTCCAGAGGATTACCAGTAACGTAAACGTTGTTGCCACTGACATGCTAAATTGAACTGGAATTGCAAGAAGGACCTTTGCTTGTGATATTGAAATAATGACGAGAAAAGCTACAAAAATGTTAAGTGAGGATGGGTATTAGGTTATACGTATTGCGAATACTAGTGATAAACCAAAGCATGCACAAAGCCAGATTTTCGGCATTTTCACCCAAAAAAAATGGCAAATCCTTAAAATTTCGTATGATCTTTATTAAATAAATCTTCAACCCGTTCCTCCTACTTCTAATGCCCTGTCCATTACACATTACAGTCCGTGTGTAAAGGTTGATACTGCTTTACGTGACATCACATTTGCACATCAGCTTATAGACCTTCGACAATGCGCGTATTGTTTTACTGTAAAGTTCATCATATCATGAAGATGCGCGGTGTTCTCAGCTATCCACTGCAAACGGTCATGTTAAGTCATACAAAACAAATGATCTCTTCTTCTTTCAGTCAGTCCGTGCAAACTTGTGCAGTTTTGCGTTTTTTGTTGATTGTTTCACTAGTTCAATATATCTAGTCATCTTGTCTAGTCCACCTGCCTGGGCTACTCTTCTTTTGAGTCATCCATTCGAAAGCGTTCAGTAGACGAGAAGAGATCGTCATGGTAGGTACGGGAGGGTGCACCTTTCTAATAATGGTGGTAGTTCATATTATAAGCTTAATCTCCATCCACGTTTCATGGGCTATGCTGCATCGTCTTCAGGACAGGGTTTGACACTTTGTAGCAAACTATAGTAAGGTTAAGGTTAACTACGAGCAGCATTAGTTGTAAGTTGTAATAAGGGCAGCGCTTTACATGGATGTTACACAGTAACCTCAAACTGAGCAAATAGAATACTTGGCTTTAGAATTACATGCAAATTGCAAGTTCGAGCTTGACATTGGCATTATTATGCAAACCAGCAGAGCAGCGTTGGAGCAGAGAAGGCACACTTTAACACTGGCCTTTGCTGCACCCCAGCCTGGTCGATGCCAGAGATGCTTACTTAAAAGATTTTACGATGTTCACGAAATTCCCGACATAATGTGAATCGTTGTACAGAAAATTACCGATTTATAATTTTATAGGAGCGTTTTGCAAATAATATAAAACTAGTACGCAAATTAGTGGGACATGAGATATGGGTAGATGGATATGAAAAAGCATGTAAAAAATAAATAAATGTCCAGTGTCCAGCCAGACAAAGTTAAACCGGTCATCAAGGAAGATGCAGTTTTACTATTTTTGCCTGGTCACACACGGATAGTGACGATAAATTGCTTACCCTACCTGTTCCTTAATTAAATATACAACAGGGAACTTACTACAAATAGCTGTAGGTTGATCCTTTACGCAAAAATCTCATTTGCCAGCGTAAATTACCAATTAACACTAGGAAGCTATTGGCAGACTGCAAAAATGGCCTTTGAAATAATAAGCATTACTAGTTTTGTGGACAGCTATATGTTTCTGTTCGAGTGAAATCATATGTCAAAATATCACATTTAGCACATCAACAAACGGCAATAGAATACAGCAAAAACAGTCAGTTGGCTATTTTTACATCTTAAAAATATGGTTCCCTGCTGTCAGCCATCACTGACGAATTTCCAGTTGGCGGCTTAATGTCCTGGAAATAGTTGCCTTAGATACCTTTAAAAAATAGGTAGAGATTGATAATATGATATAAAATGAATAAGTAGGTAATGTTTTCCGAAAATGTCTACAACAGTGACATCCGAGACTTAGCCAATTCCATTCACTTTTAAACATAATAATATGGCCTTTTCGCAAACCAGATTTAGGTAACATGTAAATAAAACCAATTAATTGTTAGACTTGGAGCGTCATTAGTAAGTTGAAATCTAGCTCAACCACAAAAAAAGTAGTTTTAATAGGGTAGACGGTTAGTGTTTCATTGTATATTCTAGAAAAGCTTATATTGCATAACTAATAGCATTACTAATTTAAATACACATTGTGACGGTTACTTATCAGTCGTCGTTGATATATTCAACATATTTATATTCAATTTAGACTGTTGTTGTAGGTACATACCTGTATTGACTATTATGAGTTTGAGATAGGACATGGTCTGGAAAATTTATAATTAAAATGCTAATGCTTGGTTCTTATCAGCGACTTCGATTATTTATTTAGTTGTCTCGTTAAGTATTTGTAGTAAATGAAAATGGAGGAGAGGATATTTCGGGAAACCGTCCTCGCAGCAAAAGGGTAGACCCGTCATGAATGCACAGGTGGATACTATTATTAATTATGTAATGCCTATAGGATTCGTGAAACATTTATAATTTGCCAATAATAGCCTGTAACGACTTCAACGAACAACTTCGACTGCGCATCATCCTACGAAACCATTGTTGTAATGCATGTTCGTGACCAATATCAAATATGAGTACTGCAATTGCTACCTGAAAGCTTCTACAAACAAAATATGCAACCGGCATCCTCACCAAACAACAAACTTGGCTGATTGAATGCGACGCTATAATGGAAGACCGACTTATGGTTAAAAACGAGTTTGAAAAGTTAATGAAATGATTGGATGTTGGAAATGCAAGTCTGAGAGAGCTCGCCACAAATCTTTGTTATGGTGATGCTGATGATCCATAAAATATTTTTTTCTCCCATTCAATACAATTTATGAACTGCAGTTTTTTACGTGTACTTGTGAACAGTATGAAATGTCTTAGGGCGAAGATGACACACACGCGCCTGATGCTGACATCATCAACTATGCGAAGCGCTGCTAATTTATATTCTGTGCATAGCTGTTGTTGGTTTTTCTTTTGTTCAACTCTCCCCCACTTCTCCCTGACATCTGAAATATTAAATCACCAAACATTCAAAGAAAACTGAAGTGATCGTAATGAGTTATGGTGTGAAACAGTGAATTCACTTCTTCACGGTTTCGATTTTTTCTTTCCAGACAAGAGGATTTACAAATGGCAGCATACAAGTCAGTTGACAAAGCAGTATTCTTTGTGTGCACTATCAGCGTTTATACCTACCCGACATGTGCGATACTGCCCACGTCATTCGTGCACTCCGGACATTTTCTATTACACGAAATGTTAATGGGATCAAAGGTACACCCCACGTGTTTACAGACAATTATTCCCAGTCGTATGTATTAAATCTTACATCGACGTCAATCTCATGGTTCATCCGTTCTGGTTGATTTTCATTGTAAGCTCCACAAAAAATGCTTTGCTGCACGCGCTTGCAAATCATTTAGAAATCCGTCTTGGTATAAATTTGATACGCACATGCTTTTCGTATCGGAACTGGTCCATGTCAATGTTCGCCGTGATACAAATGGTCACTGGGAGAGTAGAATGATGATGACATGCTAAATGGTCACAGGCTCAAAAAAAGTCTGGGTGGAAATGTTTCTATGAAAAGTTATGTTAATTTGACGGAAAATCGACACCACATGTCTTTCCTATTTGTGATGACATAAATTATCTTATCTGCCGTAACCACCAATGCACATGCATTGTCTGTGATAATTTTTAGTTCGGTTCCTTTGTCATGGAAATTTATGTGAATGGCTTCGTTTTCATATATTATTTCAGTTTTATATTATTATATTATCTTATATTATTATTTCTTATAAACAACTGGAAAATAACTAATATAAAAGATTATCTAAAAAATAAGACATATACGAATAAAATGCGTCTATCTAAAACAAAATGAGGTAATTATAAGAAGCATCAGGTAGTGTTAGTTAGTGTTATAATTGTTTGTTCTTATATGTCGTTGCTATCAATGCCATATTGACCGTGAACTTGGACTTGAAAATAATTACTATTAATATTCATAAGAGTTTTACAGCGTTTAAGATATTTCATAGAAATAGGAAACCTCCTAATTTGTCAACAGGCTCTCACAAGTCTCACATGTATATTTTCATCTGCCGACACATTTTACATTCTTGTTGGCATGATTAGTAAACAGGCTCGTGCCTACACTGGACTTCTTCTCATTTCTCAATATCAATTTGGGCAAATAATTGATGTACTCAGCTGAATGTAATGAATTAGCTGAGTTTGAAAAGCAAAAAAGTGTATCGTCGTAAGTAATTCCTTTAACGCATGGTAATGAGAGAGTAAAATGCAAAAGAGTTAAAATATTTCCTTTTTTCGAGAAAGTGGAAAAGGAAGTAACCTATCGAATGTGTATTTGTTTTGATTTATGCTGTCTAATGAGTTGGCACCTAATTACATAGGATTACAGTTTCATGAAGCGTGTTCATCTATTTATTCTGTAAAATGTTCTGAGGAAGCTTATTTAATGGGCAGATATTATGTTAGAATCATCGCGATTTCGCGACTATTAAAGGTGCTTCAATTGGTGTTACGAGAAGGACGAGTATGCATAATAATAAGTAATAATCCAGCTTAATTACAGCTGTAGAGACGCAGATGAAAATGGTTGCATTGATACACAAGCGGATTAATTTGATAAATTCTTGATATTTTGGCTTGTCAGTTGACCTGGTATCGCTATGCAAAATTTGAGTTAATTTGGATAAAGTTTAATTTTTGACCCCCGAAATGACCACATGCGGATCGACGTACTTCGCTCAAATTATATACCGGAGATTCCACTATCCTACCCTGTGTGCCAAATTTGAGCCAAATCGGCTGATCTGTAGAGTGATGACAGACAGACGGACGGACGAACAGACACCCAGACAAACACGCTAAAACATTACTTAGATGAAAATTCTTTCATTTGCGTAATAACAGCGACATTATAATTGTAAGCTATACGGGGAGGTAGCGGTTACATTGTGTATCCAATTTGCATTTAAATATCAATGAGTGTGGAAAAAGTGGGAAAATGGAATCAATTTTTATTAAGAAGAGTTATAAAATAACTTGAATATTCATTATTAAAATAAATTCTAATGTAATGTTTGGCTGACGTTTAAGTAGGGGCCCATAACTTTTCTAAGTATAATAACTCCGTTCCTCCTGGATTTCTAAAGTGGTTTTTAGTTGAGACAGGACGACGATGCGGAAGAAGTAGATAATTTGATGAAACAGGATTTGACATTTAAGAGGAGAGAATTAGGATTTCGTTGCATTGATGACTTTCATTTTTTATCTACATTTGCTCACTTATGTTGTGTTGTTTATACAATATGCTTTGACTTTGAAGCAAACTAAACTAGAGTTATTACTAGAGCTAGATATTGATGTAAATATGCAAGACGCGCTCATCTTTTACGGAAAATAGCAGTTTTGCGAGCATTGATAATTTCAAATGGAAATTTTTGAAGTGATGAAACAAATTAACTTCATTCGAGATTGAAATGTACAACTTATGACCAGTGTCTCTACTAATTAATGACAGAAATACAATTGCAGAACGACAGAACGGCGCACTACGCACTTGTTTTATTTTATTTATATACGCCTTCCCGTTCAANACGCACTTGTTTTATTTTATTTATATACGCCTTCCCGTTCAAACCGTTACAAATGTGTGGGGAAAACAGACTGACGGCACCTTGCTAACAAGTAATTTTGAAGCGCCATCGTTTATACTATATTAATATTATGATGTGCTTTCCTTTGACCATTCAAAAATGCCATACGACACAATTATTCCATTATAAGGTTACATGAATTAATTTGATCGTTGGTGAAGTTGTAGGTGTGGGTAGCGAAAGTGTAGTATCCACACACCTTGAACGCTTTGTTGTTGAACCATCCCATTAAAATAGTTCCTACTTTTATCAAAAGTAACCCGCGCACAATAGTGTGCCTATGCAAATATAACTGGTCTAAGAGATTCTGTCAAGATTGTAATTTGTCAAATTTAACGCAATAGCGTGTAAAACTAGTAATCGAATTCAAGGTCATCATGAATAATTCATTTTACGCTATTAAATAACCAAAAATAAGTCACTTTATGTGCTTCAGAATCGGAAGTGTTCACAATTCACAGTGCACTTTAGTGTGTATAGAAACGTGCATTTAATGGATTACGCTGTTGGCTGTGGGGTATTTTGAAACGCTGTACAAATTCTCCCTTCACATCACTTAGTAATTTGAAACTTTACATTTTTAAAAATATTTTTTCCGCTGCTTAGTTCATTTAATGTCAATCAAATTCGGTCTCACAATGACTAAAAACTCTGCAGGTGGCCGGGGTCGGTTTTTAAAATCATGTAATTATATTGAGCCGAATGTTAAAACACGTCATAATGAATATGCTGCTGCTCACATCAATCAGGCAAAACTTTATACGAACTTAATATTGGAATGAGATTTATTGTGTTATTCTTTATATTTTTTTTCATTTCATATAGACACCAAGGCATGTATTTTTCTTCATACCACTGCACTCTCGTCATACCATTGCATGATTGATATTTCATTTTACTTATACATAAAAAACTCGTTTACATAACCAAAATATATCATTCGAACTATTTAACATTTTATTAATTCGGGGCTTGCTATATATGTCTGTCTGTTGAGTATTTCCTAAAGACCCTTAGTAACACCATCAACTATTAATCAACTAAGTTAAGCATTTTTTTTTCTTTTTCTCCTTTTTGCCTTTTGTTCGACCTCTATACGTACTTTGGAAACGTCAGTCAAAGTGGGTTTGTTGTATTCGAACTTCATCACTGATGTGTATATAGTGTTTGTGCTTGCATAATATACCTATTATTGCTAATGACTAATAAAAAGTAAAAACAAGCAGGTTGCTTCATGTTCATGGTAATTTCCAAATACGGACCCTTTGCAAAAGGTGCAAGTGCAATTTTACTACATGTATACATTGTAAAGACTGGCGACACTTACGGACGGTGTCACCATGTCACCGTATTGAAGAACCCCATTTGCTTTTTAGCAGTATATCAGTTTCTTCGTTGTAAAAATGAATAATACAACCGTTTCTAAAAATCTGATATGAATCCTTATAAAATATCTTACTAGTTTTCTTAAAATATTTACGAAATTGTTCCGTTAACACGAATAAATTAACGAGCAATGACATGTGTGGAAAAAAGCCAAACCATGCAATTATATTTTTCTCCGGTTATCTTGACAAAAGAACCGATGAACTGAACAGATGATGACCCATGTCACGTCATTCTTGCGCACAGGTACTTCAAAAGATTCATTCATTACAAAGTGGTAATCTCAATGAAACAGTAAGCAGTTGAAAATCTACTCCTATGCAATTATCCAGTAAAATGATACACGACTTTTTTTCTCCCTTACACTTACTATGAATCTGAAAAAAGTCGTTGAACACCGACTAAGCCGTCCTGTTAGCCAGGTACATGCACCTGTACATTATAGGTATAGTTATGTATGATGATGTTAATTCCAACGACAGGTAAAAAAACAATGTGCCAGCAGAGAGTGAGGGATCAAACTCTCTTTTTTGATTACTCTTTTTTAAACAGAAACAATACATAAAATCTTTCAAGCGACGACCTTTTTCAGGTTTCGTTGAAAAAATAATGGTAATGCATCTTATTATCCTCAAATTTATGATAACCCCTCTCATCAAACAGCTTTTTTGTGCAAAGTATTTCATTGCACTAGTGTTCATCGACTCTGCGCGTTCAGTGAGTTGTAAAAATTAAAGTGTTTAACTTCACCTTAAAGAAGGCAACTTGTAACTATTAGATCACGTTGTATCCAGTATTTATTAAAATCATCAAAATCGTAAACTACCCGTTTTGCTAATAAAGTACACATTTTCGTTGTTTCTCAGGTCAACAGTTTTAAAAATTTGAATGCATGTATGTATCATATAAAATTACGTATATACATGCGGACGTGAAAAATATTACGTAACGCTGTACGGTCTTATCACATATTTGGGTCGAAAAAGTTGGGATTTTCTCAATTTTTCTCGTTTTTTAGGAATTTAGTCGAGATTTTTGATGTTTTTGGAAGTCGGGACTTTCGACGGAATTTTCGCGTTACAGAGTGTTTTGTAAGAATTTCCAGGTCCATGTACATATAATACCAGTTATCTTGACTTATCATCAATATCGAAATATGTGGGATCATAATGAATTTTGTGCGGAACCTCATACTTATGAATCGTAATTCTTACGAATGAAGTTTGAGTTGTAAAATCCTTTTTGGTAGCGATGCTAGTGGATGATGATGCAAGGGTTCAGCAAGTTCTTTCGCAAATTAATGTTTTATTATACGTTGTGGGAGGATGACTCTTGGTTAGCGTGTTTTGGTTTTTAAAAAATGCTGACGTAGCCCTTGTACATCATGTACTAGAATACGTACACATAAAAATTTGCACCTTTATAAAGATATGCCAATTGCCATGCTTCCGTCACTTTGAATAACTTATTCCTCCACCAATATTTGAGATTACAGCATTGTATGTAACGGCATGATTAATGATAAGATTGCAGCAAGCAGATCATTGGAATATGCGTGCTTTCCCTAAACGTTACGTGTTTTTTTTCTAGAAAAACAGGGAAATAATATAAACTTTAATTTTCACGGACCATCTCAATACTACCAGTTATTTCTCCTCTGATTCAAACTGTTCTGCTATTCACAGAGATGATTCATTCGTGGTCATCATGATCCATGCTTGAAGACTCCCATAACGGCCTACCAGTGTACGTCTTGCAAATCACGTAGTATATTATTTTAGAACAGTTGAAAAAATTAATTAAATAAGCTGGTATGAAATATTTCAAATAAAATTTTCAGTAGTCATATTATGTACTGTGGTTTGTATTGGATATTACAAGCAGTTTCTAACCATAACATCAGAAAGTCTTGCATGTCGATTCATCACTTCTACCCTCCCCCTCAATAAATTAAGTGTATCTAAATTAATGCAGTTTGGGGGTGCATCCTGTAAACTGCAAACCCCATTTTGGTACGAAGTCAAATGGTGAATGGTATTACATGTGGAGCACGAGTAAATTGTGTGACGGTTGTGGACATTTGCCAGTTTTTAAATACAAAGTCACTTAAGTGGGCGTTCAGTAGTTAAAATTTGGTTTGATTACACGCTGCGTCTCCGAAGAAACATAACTTGGTCCGCTATCCGTACACACTCGTTCTAGGCGCTATATATTTTATTGCTCTTTTCAAAAAAACGTATACAAATGTATGATTTTTTTGAAAAATCTGGTTATACATCACTGGTTGTGCCTTTGAATTGAATTCAAAGGCTTGAATGAACTCAAAAAGCATGAGAATGATTTTTACGTGCGCGAAAACTGTAAATTTTTTTGTTGGCATTTAAAGCAAAATGTTTATCAATCATCTAATTTTTGCCACACATATGGTCATTTCCTTTCTCACATGTAGCCGCGAATCACAAAATCTCTCTTCTGATTTAACGATTGTTATTGACAATACGCCTGATTTGCCACATTATAGGTATATGCAGGGGGTAAGAGCGATATTTGCCAGGGATTCGTAAGACTAGGGAGTCATTATGGAGCGCCATAGGGAGCGATTAATACAGTGTACCAGGTCAATGGCATAATTCATTCAAGAAAATCTAGCCGCCATAGCATGATAAATGATGAAACTCAACTTTTTTGCTTTTATTTTTGCTTAATGAGAACCACTCCACCTGCACCTTTATTCCCTGCGCAGTAACTATCAACTATCAGGTGCAAGTTTTCAGAAAATTGGAAAATAAAAATCGCGTAACTAATCACGAAAGTGCTACAATAGCAATATCTAAAGCCATTCATCTCTCTTGTTACTGCAAATGTGGTCATTTGCATAAAACACAAACCTCCTTCTGAGAATAACCATAATAACTGCAAGAACAACCAACAACCAAACCACGAGGCGAAACTTGATACTAAAATACAACCTTTAAATAGTAGGTACAACCTTTGAGATACTCTTCCTTGCCTTATCGTTTTTTTGTGTAGCTTTCCTGTTGTTTGTTTATTACATCACACATTGCATCGCATGATGTTAGGCAGTTTTTGATATTACATTATTATGAATGAACAGTGCAAAGTTTCATATAATTTTCTTGTAAGACATAAAAAAATTTAAGTGTGATGCGGTAATAGCGCCGTTCTTGATAACTTGTGTTTACTGCCTCGACGGACAGACCATATAATATCACCAATATATAGTCCCGCTGGGGGTTTCAGTAAGTCATATATTTCTACATTTTTACATGCATTTATTTACAATTAGTTTTTTTGGTTAGTATTCATAACATGGATGTTAGAAATTTTATAGATTTTTTGGGGTTCAACGTGTCATATTACTTTACTTTTGGTGTATATTATACAAAAGGGCTTACGTGTCCGTTCGTAATAAGAAGCTTTTCCTGTTTCTTGGTACAACATGACCAGGTTTAACAAAAAATGGGTAAAAATGTTTATGCTCATAATTAACTGCAGGTGCACAAGGCACAAGAATTGGCTAATTCAGATCTTTGGATTTGATCTGAAAATTTTCTTTATTAAACATCTGCAATCGGCCAAACCAGCTTGAGCTTTTGTGTGCAAAATAGGGAAAAAAAGCGCAACCCTTCATTACTGATACGATAAAAAATAAGGTTTTAAAATGTTTGCACGTGTGATAATAACTGGGCTGTGTCTTGCCAAGAGGGAAAGGGACAAATTTGAAATAACCTGTTCAATAAGTTTTAATTTGTTAAAAGGGAATGTTGATGTCATTTATCATCTTCAAATATCTAGATAATCCGACAATTAAAATTCAAAAAGCAACATGGAAAAAAGGACATTTTTTCCAAAAAACCACATTCTGAAGTAAGAATGTAAAACTGGAATTTGTAATTCGTTTTTTACGATAACTAATAAAACTACCTACAATATCAATATTACCATGCATCGTCAAAGTGGAAGTGGAAAAATGTCTATTAAATCTTATATTACTGTCGTTTGGATTTTCAAAGGGAAGGCTAGCTATTACATATTGTCAATTTGCTGACAGCTGTCGAATTCGTGAAGTAAGGTTATACATGTACTGAACACTTTGAAGAAACGCGGAATAAAATAAACGATTATGGCATGTCAATCCACCGAATCCGGTTCCAACATTCTGACATATTATTATAACAGAACAATTTCTACTGGATTTGATTAGGTATTTACTGTGGATTATTTTAGGTCGGATTTGCAAACCAAATGTTTGAATCTCATTTCAAGTTTTAAAGATGATTTTGAAGTTTTTAGCAGTAAAAATAAAACTGCCTGATGATTATAGCTGATAGTGTATGTGTCGATTTACAAGTTTTGTTACAGAGTAGAAACAGTGGAAAACGATACTTGACATTTACATTCTCATCGAATAAAAATATATGGAATTACATGACATGACGCCAAATTAAGAAGTGACCTAGTACGTAAACGATTTACATTGATTTTTACAGCAAGATGAAAGAAGAAAGAATTTATGTGCCTTGTGCAAATGCATCTCTCTTACGGTCACATGAATACAAGTGCTATGATTTATAACGGGAAAGACCACGAATTTTAGAATCGTGTCCGTGTGATCCATCAGAAAATAACGTATCTCTTGTTATGGTAAAATGTGGGGGTGATGAATTAGCTGGGATAGAATGCTTACTAGGTAATAGAAACTGTGATATAAATAATCAGATACAAGTAAAACGCTTGTTACTTGTCTTGGTGGTTTCTCCAGTCACCAAAGTTTATTTTTAAAAATAGTTGTCCTACCAACCGACCAACCAACGTGGAGTCATAAATAGCATTCAGAATACGGAGCGGAACCCCCAGCTAGGTGGAAAGCAGTAAAATGTTAATGAAAGTACTCATACACGTTTTTTAGGTAGATTTACATAAAATAATGTGGAGGATGGATGGGGAAGGAATTAAATAAACCTCGGCAATCATGGTCATTGTATCTAGCAGACAGACAAGATCTCTGTCGTTCTCTCTCTCTCTCTCGCTCTCTAGTAGATCTGCAACTTCAAAAACTGCTGCTTTTCTTGTAAAACCCGATTTTAATATTTCTAAACTGTCATTGCCTTTGCCATATAGCTCTATAGTGCATTATTCATTCATGTCACTAGATTTTTATCAGTCTTTTCAAGTTGTTCAAACATGACTTGCACAGGTATATTCTAATTAAATATTCAAGGTGTATAATAACCTAGTATAAGTTTTTTTGGGTGCTTCTAATACTGCTACCTCAAACCAAAAAAGTAATTGTAGGCATATGAAATATAATAATAACGTATTATTCGAATAAATATAATTTTATGTTAATACCTCAACTGTCTGTGGTCGCGGTTAATCTGCATTCTTTTCTATAAAATCATAATGTTATGGGGATAACGTAAATGGACATATGGCCATTCATGTCATATAGAAACGAGTCTCTAGTTTTAATTCTAAATTGTAATATTTTGTGAGATCATCCGTCAACAACTGCCCAGTGGAAAAGTACGTGCGTTCCTGTTGAAAACATACATGAAAAAATGGAAATCACAAATTATAATGGAAAATTCAGCGACGTCGGTTTGTCTGTTCTTGTTTAAAGATGAATGCCAGGATGTCTAGGAATTAAACAAAGGAGTCAGGAGCAGACACCTGTGGTGATTTCACGATGTATTAGCATTTAGGTGAGTTTAAGTAACCATTTATTGTTTCTCCCTTGTTGGGTTTCAATAACTTTCATCTTTTCTGAAAAAGTTACATGAATGGGTTGAAGTTCGCAAAAAAAGTTGAGCTCTCCTCACTCTTCATTCTAAGCTGATCAAGTGAGCAGCACACAACAGGATAACGCCTATTATACATATGGCTTCATTTTAACGTCAAAAGCACCAACACAGCTAAAAAAATCTAAAGGTGCAAATTCGGCCGACCAAACACAAACAAAGCCATCATTTTTGATCTTCTTTGAATAAGATTACAATAAAAATTTCTTTCACTTGCTCATTGTTTAAAAACAATTATTGTTTTTATATTCATTAAATGTAGAATTAAACTTTCCGGACTCCGGAATGTTACAACAGCTCAGTATCTAAGTAAGTTAGTCATCACATCAAAGGATGATCACATCGTCATCATCATTGCGTTGAATTTTCAGACATAAATAAATTAAAAGTGGGGAGCGAGGAAAGATTAATAAATAAACATATTGTCATTCGACTGTGCGTTTGTATGCATTCATTGCAAAGATATAAAAATGTACACTTTATGCTGACATAATGGAAATGAAGGAAAAGTGAGAAGGAACGGAGTTGGACGAAGATTGAAAATTAAACACTTGTCAAAATGTTCAGTACTCTCCTAGAGTTAATTATGTATCGTTGCTGGTTCTGGACAGAAAACTGGTTTTTTCCCTCAAAAGTCACCTGTCAAGGCGTTATATTCGATGATGTATGAAAGCGCATTACTTTTTCCATCCCCACACAAGACCGTCACTACTGGCGTGAGTAAGTAGTGAACACGTAGTCAATGAGTTAATGGCAGTTACGCTTTGCTTCTTTAAAAAATCAAGGAGAAGTAGTAGTATTAATGGTTCTAAATGTAATGGTGCTTGCAATCTAAATGAAGTAGGTTGGTCTAGGTCCAGAAACATCACCATAACCATATCATCACCGCCCGAGACTATATGTGCATGACCATAATTACAATTACATACAATCAACAGGCCACAATGGTAGCTCCGTGCCTTTCTGAGCTCATATACCACCATTTTGGTTGTCCTCCTAAACTACACTACATTAACTCCAGGATTGCTAAAACATCGTCAATTACAATATTGTTGAATTTTCCAAGTATATGGAACATATTTCACGGTAATTGTTTATTTACCTTTTTAAACGTTAATTTTTTTCATTTCAACATTGTAGATTTATGGTTAAAAGCGTCCGAGGGATTTCAGCTCTCGACAAGGTAATTTTCTAAATTAGTGTTTGTTTACTAATTAAAAGGCGAAACATCAATAACGACTAAAACATATAATGTTTTGGCTTATGCTTTGCTCTAATGGGAACGCCATGCCATGTTTTTAGAGGCAAATGTTCTGGAATTTCGGAGTTTCATTAGATGACAAAATGTTTAAAGTAGGCTTAACCAAGTTGGCGTA
This sequence comes from Callyntrura guangdongensis, assembly GCA_027744295.1. Classification (NCBI taxonomy): domain Eukaryota; kingdom Metazoa; phylum Arthropoda; class Collembola; order Entomobryomorpha; family Paronellidae; genus Callyntrura; species Callyntrura guangdongensis. The sequence continues at coordinate 59,463 of JAHZNB010002861.1, read as the reverse complement.
AAAAATTTAGAAAAACACCCTACGAAAATAAAGAAACAAAAAATAATAGTATCGTTGATTAATATATACATATTATATACCCATTAATTTATGCCGATAAATTAGCCGCATTTATTAAAATGTTGCAGAGAAACTGATAACCTGATGGCTTCGTATGTATAATCGAAGACAAAGAATAAAAGCTAGTTTATGATGTTGTTCTTATTTGGATAATTCGTCTCATCAGTGATTTAATTCAGTTGAAAGCAATAATTTTTAACCTGTTATCATACCGTATCCTTACAACATTGGCAGTTTTGCAAAAAAATAATTACAACAACACCTGTGCAGTTAAAGCAGATCTGTCATTTTTATCAATTTTGGTTACTTATTTTATCGTCGTGTTCCTCGTGTGTGATGCTGATGCTCATCTTCATGAATATATAACGAGCTTAACTTACCATAAGCAATAAACAAGAGCAATTACAATCATATACATAATCGTCATAAACCTGTTGAATTCATGACTTCGACAGTGCATTGTGATGTGTATATTCATGAAATGAAGCTTATTATCAATTAAATAATCGCTGTGTTCTGGTAACGATCCATTTAGGAATCATCACTTTTTGGCAATTAATTAGTCATTTAATCACCATTAGCACAGATCTTCGTGTGATAGCCAGCGCTGTATGCATATTAATTTATAGTGATACAATCATTTTCGTGCCAGATGTTCATTCATGTATCACTGAAACTGATTACATTTTGCTGAATGAAAGATGGATTTTTTATATACCCCAGATATCAGAGCCCTGCACGTACGTAATATACAAAAGTTATAAGCTGGTAGTTAAATTAGTTGAATGCCGAGTCTGGATAATCATGACTTGCTCCGTCAGTTGTGACTGTTTGAAGTAACCTCCCTTCATCATGGAAACTACACTTGAGGACAGGTGAGGTGCTCCCAGATTGTTATTATTTATGATAAATTTTTTGCTGGAGAGAAAAAAAACTTCATTCACAACAACGTGTGACCTATCACACAGCTCGACTCATCATCACTATATCGCTCTTTGGAAGTCTTCAACAAATGGAAGCTGAAGCGGAGAACTTGTTTCATGTTGTGAGCCTCATTCACAAACTGAGTGATGGATGGGGATTACCTGGGAGAAGAAAGCTAAAATTTTTATGATTTCTTGGTGCTCATCAACATCATCACTACGAAGATTATCGCAAATGATTTCAGAATCATTAGACTCGTGGTATTTAATGCGAACACGGCATTGAATGTACGTGCTGGAAAATTATGTCCATTTTAACCAATTTCAAATTTACCCTTTTCCTTTAGATGCGTAGCAAGAGTGGCAATGTCGTTATAGTTTGATAGGTAATAGGTACTTTGATTGAGTTCTTCCTGAATGGATAAACTTGAATATGCTGCGCACGCCAGACGTTCTGGCAACCAAAAGATTACATCATACAGTACAACTGTGATTATCACCCTTCGCTCCAACTGAGTACTCACGCCATGGCATGTTTGCTTCCTAATAATAATAATCTTTAATTTTTTCGCTTTCGAGGGTTTGGTTTCAGTGCTTCATCATCACCTCAGTGTTACTCATACACACATTTTAGTTACCTTTAGGTAGATGCGGTGGTAAGTCGGTAATTAATTTATACTTGTTCTCCCAATAAGTAACCCTTTGCGGACCAAAATTATGTGGGCAAAACTAAAAAATATATATGGAAATGGCAAGTTGTTTGATGGGTCTATCAACCGTTCCCACCTCGACAGATTACATTATTTCATTCATGTGTAGTACTTTACTATGGTGAATTTGGAATATTAAAGCAATTTATTTACTGGTTCCAGTGGTTCCATACATTTGTTTATAACCTCGGGGATATCGTTCTTTAGTTTCTTATTACTATTACTTAAGCCGGCAGTTGATTGTAAGTAAATCCACATAATTTCTCCAACTGGGAGCATCCATCATTTAACCATACCACGTGGCGTGACACAGTTCTGCAACAACATAATTTGTGGCTAACAAACAAATATAAAGCGCTACATCGCACATGCCATCATGTCTGGGAAACTTGCAAACAAAAATCTTAATAATTTGCATTCTGATGTAACAAGTGCGCCGAAAACTACTCTCTTTGCTTTACCATGCTTTCGTACTGTTTATAGCATTTCGTTTACTTGCATTTACGGGTCACAAAAACAGCATCTTGCAGCTAATCATCTGGCCTTGCAAAAATTAATTTATGTAAGCGTCTTAATGGGATATTTTAACAAAAACAAAATAATATGGGCATCAAAAAATAATTGTCTTACGTTGGGGTTGTCACAGGGCACAACCATCCTTTATTGTATTGTAGGAAACGAAAACAGGATGCATTTTTCTGTTCTATTGTTCTTTTAAAACTATAGGTCATTTCAGGTGCTTTTACGCCCAGTTTTTGGCTTCCGTCAGTCAGTAACTTTTAATCCATACCTCGTTAAATTGCTTTTGAAACATTGACATTTAGTTGAATAATTGTGATTCTCACATTATTTTTTTTTATCACAAGCAAAATAAGGATAGTGCGCAGATAAATTTTGGCAATCCCAATAATCTGTCATGCTCTTAATAATGCACTGATGTGTACTTTTTAGAGGTATACATAAATGCTACGAGCAATTATTTACAATAACTCATTTACGAAGCTTGTACGTTCTATCCAGACAAAAGTATACAATGAAAACTACACGAATGAATGAAGCAGTAACGGACCAGTACAGTACAAAAACGTGATGGGTATCTGATAAATGATTTAGGTATTTTTAAGTCTTATCAGCAATATTTTACTATTTTATTTTTTTGAAATACCCCAAAGTATAATAATAATGCAAATTATAGTATAAAACTATAATAGGTGTTAATGGAATGGTGTACAATAAATATAAGTATTGAATTGAGTGTGCTATGTCATTTTCAAAAAGTACAAAATGTGCCATTATTATTGGCCAATTCCTGGTTCAACACTCTTGATCCAGTCGTAATAGTTAGCAATGTTTGTAAACACATTAGGGAAACCACTTTGACCACAAGTTGTGCCCCATGATGCCATGCCAACAAGAGTGTAGCGAGCGTCCTTTCTTTCTTGACATACTAAAGCAGCCCCTTCATCCCCCTAAAACGTGTTTAAAAAATATTTTCTTTTTTATCATGTTTTTTTTTAAATTCAAAAAAAAAAAAAAAAACTCAACGCATTTAAACATACTCGACACAGTCCTTTTCCTTGGTCACCTCCGGCACAAATGAAACTTGTTTGATCCAAGTAAAACTCAGGGTTTCCAACGTTTCTTCGAAGCGCTTCTTGGCACACTTGTCCATCTAAAACCTCCATGTCAACTTCCTTCAAAATATTGCGACTTTGGGACTGAGAATTGTCTGCTTGACGTTTCTTTCTTTCCTTTGCTGAAGGCTGAGATCCCCAGCCAGCTACAAGGCACCTTAAGAACAGAATTTTTGAAAATTAGCAATTTTTTATCACCGAACTTTTGAATGAACGTAACTTTAAAATTACACGCCATTCAACTGTACTAACTTGGCTCCGACGTATTTTTGGGCTTCTTCTGGGCGAGCTAAACAAGCTGAACGAACACTGGGAACAGAACTCAAGTCCACGTTAGAAGACAAGCGTAAAATTGCAATGTCATTTTGGAAAGTTTTTGGATTGAACTTGGGATGAATTATGACTTCATTGACTGGATATTCTTGTGGTTTAAATGGTTCGTCACTGGATGAAAGATCCCATTCACCAAGTCGTACTTTTAGACTGTTCCCACTAAAAATAGCAATAACAGTGTTGTAGTTGTAACAGTCATAATGTATTGGTATTTTTCGCAGGGTAAAAAATCGGTACAAATATTACAAATGACATGGCTGCTTGAATGTGCTGACTGCTGCAGTTTGAGGTATTTTATTTTATTAAAATGGAATAACAGTGTTTCCAAAATCGTTATAACGGTACCAAACTGCTTCAACTAAATATACGTAATGGGCATGGTTCTGGTTATTTTTTCATTTCCATTTCATTCTCAAAGTAGGTACTTGCCGAGATGTTGTTTAGACTTCACACGTGAAAGTTAAGTTGAAGTCCAGAATATAAATTAGTATTAAGGAAGGTAACTTCACATGATGCAAGAAGTCGCACCAGTGTGTTTAAAATCATTTTACGACGTCATGTTATGAAATCATGAGTAACAAAAACAGGAAGGTCAGCAAAATTTATTTCATAGTGTTCATATGGGAAATGAACTTTTGCATAATAACCGCAAGAATTTTTATAATTTATTTACTACTTATATCAACTTATTAAAATAATACTCACGAATATCCGGCAACGTTTCGGGCACTTGTTATAACTATTCTCCAAGCGATCGTAATTCCTAGTCCGTAAATAACCCTATTGTTTACGTCCATCACTAAAGCTGTCCAAGGATGATCACCGAAGTTTGCCTGAATAGTTGAAATTACTTTAGTTTTTTCAATGATCATGTACACAATAACATAAAAGTAAATTTCAAAATAAAATCACACCTCGCCATATAAAGGATAAGGATTGAAGTAAGGGAAATTCGCTGGCACACCACATCCTGGTCCACTTGTAAGACAGCACATCACTTCATCCCTATTTCGGCATGGGGGCTGTTTAGTAAATAATTAATATTATTATATTTCTATTATATTATACTTCTGAAACGAATTATACCAAATCAAGCGAATGATTCGACGTCAATATAAAAGTTTTTTTTTTAATTAAATTAAATCGGAACTTAAAATAATTGGACAAATTAAATCGAATATTGAGAATTGCATACAGTATTCACAGCACGCTGGACGCGCTCACGTTGGTAATTTGCGCCAAAGCAGTAGTACTTGTTGATGCAACGGCAGTACCCTGGTGTATATCCGTAAGAAAGATCTTCGGCACGGGCTTCCACGGCACCATTAGGAGCAATGGCAGGCCGCTTTTCTAAGAAAAAAGATTAAACATCAGACAGTTAAAACAAAACAGCGTCAATCATGTAATATGCATTTCGCTATAAATTTATTTTAACTGAATCCAATTTGAACTAGCTGGACACTCAATTACGTTAAAACTTCACCAATATTTAGTAAGCTAACCATTAGGCGTGCTTCCTGGTACACCCGAACCAGGTGAAGCAACCTCGTCGAACACTGCTCCATTGATTTCAGGATTTTCCGTTAGACCTTCCAGGGCATCTTGGGGAGACTCTGGGTAAACAGATTCGGATTCATTTATGCGTGGCCATACCGGAGAATGTTGTTCAATTACAATGTTAAAATATGCTTCCGTGAAAGCTATTGACAGCGCAAAAAATATGACGGTTTTCATTTTTCGGGAGTATTCGCTAAGCTCAACTTTTCCCAAATGCAGCACTCGTCGTCTCTTCCTGGCTCCTGAAAAGCTCAACTAATATTTTTGCTCAACATGTTCGTATTTTTTTCTTTAAGCGTGCAAAGATCATCCACATCCCCATATACGTCCAGAGATAGCATCTATACGTGAGCAGAGGTAAATTACCCACAGTCCATGACAATGAACTTCCCATTTTTTTCTTTCAAAACCTGTTTTCCTGCTATAATCTCTTAGCAATCAGTCGGCAGAGGTAAAAACAAAAATTTCAAGTGTAAGTACCGTAAAGATTTATTTTATTTACACAGCTACCATTAGAAGTTACAGAGTATGAGTCTGTTTGGCTTTTTCTTCAAAACTCGTTGTGACTCTAAAAGTGCGGGTGCATAATCACGAAATCCTAAGCACGGAAATAAAATGCAGGATACAGGATTTTGACAAGTCTAGTATAGTAACCGTGAATACACAGTAAAATTGATACCTGTTCAATACAACTACACACAACTTCTTAAAAGATATGTGCATTCGCTAGGATTACAACAAGAGAGAAAGTAAAAATGCAAAGGTCAAAGAATGATTAGAAAATTAATTTACAAACGAGATTTGATTCAACTGAATTCGACAGAAAGGAGAATGATTTTTATTAACCACTACAATAACAATTAGGCATGATGATTATCGCAGTCACGTCATCTAAAAATCAAGGACGGGTAAGTATGATGATGATGATGAAGAGGAACGAAGATATCATTTTTTTTACTGTGATATGCCCGAACCGAATAAAAATAGATAGTATATACATATTTCCGAAAAATCATATTAAACTTGGTACATCTCACAGATTACATTCAACTCGGTCTACGAAGTGCTGTTCTGACGATTAAGGCTGACGTTTTTTTTACACAATGTCATTAATTATAAAATATATCATTATTGTATAATGAACGAGTCGATAACTATAACGGTGGGGAAGGTGGCAATGGACTTACAAGCATAATAAAAATAATTAATATTTTGTCATAGAGCTGGGCAGACATCGTCCCGAGACCTGGAAACCTAGACTTTTTTTCGGAGGCATGAACAAGGGTGAATGTCACCATAGGCATGCCCTTCTCAGATAAAGAGCTGGGACGGACCCAGCTGAACACCAACGTCATTGTTGTAAAGTAATTCCTTCTTCTTTAAAAACCAAGAGTAAACAATGCAAGAAATTCGTCAACAGTTTTGATTATGACTGTTATATAAGTGATTTAATTATAGACAAATCGTAGATTTTTGGTATTTTAACATTTTATTTTTCCAACTTTGCGTTGGTATGTCCAGTCCCTATTCCTTGGTCAGACGTTGAAATTTAATGGCAGTGACAATGACAAAAACCCTCCCTGAGTTGCTACAAGCAAGATTGGCTATCGCTTTTTTACACCGTACAAGTGCGTATTGTGGCCAGAATATGCAAAAACCAGGCAAGCCGGCAACTAAAAAATGCCAAGAAATGGCCAGACGGCAAGACCAAATCGTACTACGCAAATGGGCAAATGTGGTACCCGAAAAATAGTCAGTACCTCATATTAATATGTATTGTAATAATTGTAAATCCAACAGTTTAAACTGAAATCTTCGTAAAGTAATACGTCGTACGATTTCACTGATTGTCAGTTCACTTCTTGTAGGCTTCTGCGAATATAAGCGAGAAGATAAGCAGCCATTTTATACATTTACCTTACAATTTCAAGAAAAAATGTGTAAAGAAAATAATGGAGCATATTCGCTTATTTCAACTACTACGTACACCAGTGCAATCGCCAGACAAATCGTTAACATTAAAACCATTGTTTCAGACAAAGCGTGAAATTTTAAACAATTTGTGCATTAACATTGCCCTTAACACTTTACTATACCGAATGCTAAGAAAGTCACAATTACAATCTATGGTAGGTATGTAGTTTTTACGTACATAATGTCGTCTATGGCTAGTCGTGAGACGATTCTTCTTTTAAAAACAAAAGTGAAAATGAAAATTGCATGGCACTCAATTTTAAAGATCATATTAATCTTGGATCTTTCAAATGAATTTCACATTTAATTCTAGTTTTGCATTGAAGCGTTTGAACTCTGAACTAAATAAACTCTCAACTTCACAAAAATTCACAAATGAGTTTACGAGTTTGAGACTAAAAAACCTCTACAAGTTGCAAGTCGTAACTCCGAAAGAGAATTATTATTTTAATGTTGAGTAATTAGTAATTTCAAAGTAGGAAAATCATTTTAATTTGATACGACATATCAAATGTCACACGTTTCGTGGATGTGTATGTATAGCTTTTGCATTGCTGGAGTGGAGAGGTCTAATGTAATGTCGCCTTTCGAGCTTTACACCAGTTTTGCGCCGATTGCTTGAACATTCTGAAAGGGAACTTTCATCTATAGCTTACAATAATTAAGTAAAGCCAGACTGTCACATGTTTCCCGGAATGGAACACAGGTTTGGGTCGTTTCGCGGTCTTTTAAAAATCTAATTGTTTCTGGGATTAAATGTTTGAAATATGCTCAATGTAAAAAATTTGTGATGAATTTGACACCACCATTTTATAATTGTAACTGTAAATAACATTGTTCGCAGAACCCATGGTGAACAAAACCGAGAGTAGCGTATTTAACTTGGCATAATTCTGTAACTACCGCTACCGGAATATTGACCCCAAGCAAGGTCATCTTCGAACTCATCGGAACCAATGAATATGTTAGCAACCGATTGTCGGAAAGCATCTAAAAATATCTTTCGAGCTATTGCAGAAGGATGATTCCGCGTTCCTTTTTTAACTAAATGTAGATTACATACAATTACAATGAATAAAACAATGATGCGCTCTAGTTTTTGAAGCGACTAGCCAGATAAACTGATAAAAATGCCGTCTGCCACATGTCCGCTAACAATACATATTATGCCATGGCCACACAAGGAAATGATAGACAATACCACCTATCCACTGTCCTCCACATTTATCACGGAAAAGCAAACTCATGATCTGCCTACTAGTGCCTATTGCTAAAAAAATTGGGAGAGTTCCCATATTACGACTAACAATAACAATGACAGTACTTCACACGTACACCTACAGATTGTGTGTTGCATGTTGTGTGCTTCCACTGCACTGCACCGGTACCGGTACACGCACACATGACTGAGGCGAGAAGAATCTGTTGTTGTAAGGTGTACCGACCAATTAATTTTAACATTTGTCATGAACAGATCCTTGTATCCAGAATTCTGTGGAAGCCTCTTTCTATTTCTCTTGCTATCTAGTAGAAGCTCCTCCTGAAGCACACAGGATGTGAACACTTTGCTACTATTGCTACACTATTTTTCCCTGTTCATGGGTAATATCTTGGTTGTTTTATTACATGTATTAACAATAGGTTGGTTTGAAGGCAGGATTTCTACTGTTACTACTCCTTGCAAACAACGTGTGACGTGCCTTGACACTTTTCATTTTCATTCGATCGATTTTTGTAATTTCAACTTTTATGGTTTTCTAGACAATTTATCAACGAGAAAGTTGTTTTTGTTCAGCATTTTCCTTGCATTCAATGTTTCTACGTTACCAATAAATACATTTGCCAACCGAATTAAAATTATTTCCTCGGGTTTAATAGGGTTAGACGGAAGAAGAGTCTGTAATCTGTGAGTTTGAAACAAACGACAGTCAGTAAAGTTTAATTTCACTCTTGTGACTGGGAAATTGGTGAAAATTGTCCTGGTAAGTTTATTCCTTTGGTTGTTTACACATAATGTCTTATGACTATGGTTGTAGAGACAGAGTTGTTTTCACCGGTATTGTGCCAATGACAACGCAAAGATGTTATTTACATTATAGGTAGTATGGACGGAATAGTTGCCAAGAATCCGCGTATTGAAGTTGAAGATGACCCCTTAAAACCTCTTATCAACGAGCGATGTGTCGACGTATCGAAAGATGTTAATGGGAAATTGTACAAAGAAATTTTAAGCGAAGGTGAAACCGGGCCTGGGAGTCAACCTACCGATGGCTGTGAAGTTTCTGTGCACTACATTGGAACGCTTCCTAATGGAACTACATTTGATAGAAGTGACACCAGGGGAAAGCCCTTCTCATTTCTGGTGGGTGAAGGTAATGCAATCAACGTTCATGCTACGGTTATACAGAGACTTGTATTATGTAGAGACTTAAACTGACTTGTTGAAATAACTTGCATAATATTACGTTGAAATGTTCCGTTTCCTGTAATAGGCTCTGTAATCAAAGGCTGGGAACAGGGCATACCTACAATGCGGAAGGGCGAACGTGCAAAATTATATATTCATCCAGAGCTTGGATATGGGGCCGCTGGATCTGGAAAAATACCTTCAAACTCCCCACTAATTTTTGAAGTATGAATGGCGAATGTTAAAGTTAACCCTTCGTAAATTAATTTGGTAAAAAGCATTTGACTGAAGCTACGGTTTATTGTTTATGTATATCACTTTTAGATTACCTTACTTGATTTCAAGCCAGAAGATCTCACTAGTTCCAAGTCTGGTGCATTGTTAAGACAAAAACTGGTATCTGGTAAATCAAAATTCCTGAATCCTAACGAAGGCTCAACTGTTACAGGTACAACTACACGACTTTTAAATACTTTGATTTAAATGAAATCATGAGATGTAACCCCGTAACATTAACTTTGTAATATTTAACTCTTCAGTTTCTCTTCGGGGTGAATACCAAGGTACTGTATTTGATGAACGAAAAGTTACCTTTGTGTTGGGTGAAGGGTCAGAAGAAAACATTCCGTATGGGGTTGAAAAGGCCTTGTTCAAATTTAGTGAGGACGAAAAGTCACTCCTTACTTTGGGGCCCAAATATGCCTTTGGATCAACTGGATCTAAGGAATTTAACATTCCTCCTGATGCGTCAGTTACGTACACTGTCGACCTGAAAAGTTTTGAAAGGGTATGAATTTTCTGCTTACATCTTCATCTTCGTTTGCTATGTAAATTTACATAGATATATTTACGAAGATATCATATTATCTCCACTTATCGCACCGTCTATGAACAGTATTAAATTAAATAGAGAAGCATTTTTTACAGAGATGTAAAAAATGTATTTTGATTTGATAAATGCTGAAATACGTGATGTATTCAAGTTACAACATTTTGCTTACGGATATTGTTTGACGTTTTAAAGTTTAAAAAGGAGCCGATCACAGTTTTCAAATCTTCTGTTGAAAAACATTCAGTGTGTAATGCCAATTATATGAATGGCAATAATTTGAGCCTCCTAATGTTTGAATTTTGCCTTACACTGCAGTTAAATGCGATAACCAGAGAAATGCGTTAATTAACCAGAATCGATGTATGATTTGATTTTTTGGATTATATATAGTCTCGTGAGGCTTGGCAAATGGACTCTATGGAAAAGATTGAGGCAGCACAAAAAGCCAAAGAAAAGGGTACAAATTACTTCAAACAGGAGAAATACTTTCTTGCTACCCGTCAATACAAAAACATTGTGAATTATTTGAAAACCGAAGCGAGTATGTCACCAAAACAGTTGATATTTATTCAATTTTTAATTTTACCAGAAAATTGGTGCTTGAGGTGGTAAGCATGACAACCAAATCCATACTGACTTTTTATGAAATACTGATAGTGAGTTTGCTTTGCTCATATATACTTACATATTCCTGAGTTGAGCAGGGCACCAACTATTATTGTGAGTCAGGTGCCAAAAACATGTCGGCTGCGACACTAATGGCTCTTATTGCTCGCTCTCTTTCTAGCAGAAAACACAAACATTCGTATTATTTTAAATTCTGGTACAATTATGTTGTGTGCAACGTGTCAATCATGCTTATACCTTTATGACATTAAAAACCTGGGGTAGATTATTGCGGAATATTCATTTGACGGATTTTTGTAGTGTTAGAAGGTGAACCAGAAGAGCTAAGGAAATCATTATTGTTGGCATCTTACCTGAACCAAGCCCTCTGTCATTTAAAACTCAATGAACCCGTGGCTGCCAAGCGACATGCTGACGAAGCTGTAGAAGCTGATGGGAACAATCCAAAGGCTTTTTACAGAAGAGGTCTAGCTAATGTAGGTATCAAAGAAGCTGATGAAGCGAGGAAAGATTTTCTGAGGGTTCTAGAATTAGAGCCGGAGAACAAAGCTGCCATGCAGCAACTCGTGATTTGTGAGAAACTGATTAAACAACACAAAGAACGCGAAAAGCAAGTTTACTCGAGAATGTTTGAAAAATTTGCCAAATTAGATACCGAGGTAAGTTGACACTATTTTATATAAAGCAAGATGTGAGGAAGGGTAAAATTAGTGCAATTGTGATCATTTTGATTTTACAGAAAGAACAAGCAGAACTTAGAAAGCAACCAAACGGCTTAGATAGCTTGGATGAGTGGTCCAAAGGTGGATGCGAAAAAATGGACGTTGAGAATGTAGTTACAATGCTGAATACCGGAAGCGCCGTAGAATAATTGTATCCTACGCATACAATAGTAGTTATATTGCACTATTCAGAAGACAATATCACCAAAAATTGTAAAACGTTTTGAATTACTGTTTTAAGAAAATACAAACATTCGTATTATTTTAAGTTCTGATACAATTATGTTGGTGTCTTTCTAATTTCATCTTTCATTTTCTTGTCAATATTGCATTTCGTAATTATCGTTTACAACATTAAAAACAGTAATAAGTTATATATTATTACTAATAACCATTATACCCATCAAGGTTTAGTTTTCAGCAGAAACTTGATAATTTTATTGGAAAATAAAAAACGTTATAAAGTAAAGTGGTGCTTTACTACAAAAAACAATCATAGTAGTAAGATGATACATAAAATGCAATAATTATGCAGAAGTTCTAGAAAACATTTTCGTAGTTCTGTAATATCTGTACATTATTTTTGACGTTTTACGTGATATCTCAATGACGCGTGGCTCTGTGTATTTCAGATCGTTCTGAAGGCTCACGCTCTCGTTCCCTTTCTCTGCTCCTATCCCCTTCGGAACGAGTCCTTTCACGATCACGTTCCCGTGTATCCCGTTCGCGATACCTATCCCGTTCGTCATAATATCTACTACTACTACTGCAAATCAGAAGTAAAATTTAGCTTGACACTGCCGCTGCAAATACACAAATGATATGTGTAAACATTAAAAATAAAATACCTTTCACGTCCTTCTCGGTATTCCCTTTCTCGAGGACTTCGTGACCTCTCCCTAGGGTAATCATAATATCGCTCCCGACTGCGATCACGGTAGTCTCTTTCTCTGCTACGTGATCTATCCCTCCTACTTCTTCTATGTCTGTCACGTTCGCGAGATCTTGACCTTTCTGTTAAGTTCAATGATACTACTCAATGCATCATGAAAGTTGACAAAACGGACAACATTTTACAGTAAATATGTTACCTCTTCGTCCGTAGCTTTTAGTTTCTATTCCATGAAGTGTATCTTGCAGCGAACTAACTAAAATTTTGCAGCGATCATCCCCTGCAACTTTTGACTGTTTAATTAATGATATAGCTGTCACAAGAGTTTCAATCGCACTGGCGAATTCTCCTGTAATTTCGATAATAAATGATGTTTAAAAATTCTTAATACACAATACACTCAAGACACGCCAGTACAAAAGTAAGTTCCTTCTTACCAGCTGCTGCATCAGCAACTGCTCTAGAAATAGCTGAACTTGACACTGTTCTATTACGGCTCATTATCTCCTCAAACTCTGCATCACTTATCGCAGGAGTTTCTCTGTGTTCAATGGGCGGAGGATAGTTATTGGCTGGCTGGGGCTAAAAGTACAAAGTAAAATTTCTTACTTGACTATTGAATTGCACAAATAATGGATACATGGATGACATTTAGAATTTTTTATTCAAAAATAATTAAATGGTAATATGTCGTCAGCACATGTACAAAATCTATTCATACCCTTGTATTAGGAGATGGGCCGACGTATCCAGGGGGAGGAGGGCCTCCTTGGGGTGGCCCAGGTGGTCCTGGTGGATTGAAAAATGCCGGATTCATATGTGGTGCAGGAGCACCTGGTGGTGGAGCACCACTCATTTGCAACGGAGCTATGCAACAAACAAATGTTTTAAGGCATTTTGTAACTTGACATAAAACAATGGAACTGCTCAGGGCTTTGTTGTACACTTACGGGGACCTCCACGAAGAGGTGGTCCTGGCATAGGACCTCCTGGTCCAGGGGGAGGTAATGGGGCTTGACCATGAGGAGGGGGATATGAGTTCACTAAATCAAAAATTCATAGGTTATCATTTTTGGTGCTGTTAACTATGGTGCTAATAAAAACTTTTTAAACGTATATTTTTAAAAAACTGTTTAAAATAAAAAGGCATACTTGGAGGTCTATTCCAATCCCGAGGAGGCGGTCCTCTTGCATCCATCATTGGGGCATGCATCGGGCCTCTAGGGGGCATCGGTCCTTGAGGTGCGGGCCCTTGCATCTGTGAAAATAAACATGCATATACTAAACTTTTAACATAATCCTATTGTGAAATTTCAGTCTCAACTTTACCATATTCATCCCCGGGGGAGGCCTTTGTGGAGGACCAGGAGGAGGAGGTAATGATTGAGGACCCATTGGTGGCCTATTTGGTGGATTGTAATTTCCGGGGGGTCCTGGGTTAGGTCCCATATTTCTATGTGGAGGTGGACCTCCCAATGGTGGACCACGTGGTCCCCCTCTCATAGGGCCCATCATCATTCTAGGACCGAATCCCATTCCCATGCCACCCATTTGTGGACCCATAGGTCCCATGGGACCTCTAGGGCCCATCATATTCATGTTCATGTTGCCTTGATTTCCTTGTGCGCCCTGCGTAGGTCTAGTTTTTGACTGTGCCTCAAACTAGATAGTAAACAAATTTCAACTTCAAGCTTCAACAGCAACTCTATCCGACGATTGCTAATTCACTCAAAACACAATGACGCTTTCGTACCTGGTTTAACGCCTGTTTCGTAGGAGGTGTGACAACAGGTAATTGTCCATGTATTTCCTTCTTCGACATCTTCTCATGAATAATTCGAAGAGAAGCCTCGGAGCCCACGGTTAAAACACAATATCCTTTAGACTGCCCATTGGCACGGTTTTCATAAAATTTGACCTCGACAAAATCTTGTACCCCTATATCTTGTAAATTATCTTGTATGTCCTTATCAGAAGTCCACTATGAAATAAATAAATAAAATAAAAACCTTGCCTCGACAACCAGTAAAAATCAAGGTTATCTGCAAGCTAGGGATATTTGTTTAACCTACCCAAGTTAAATTTCCTATATAAACTTGATGCTTCCTTAACGGTTGAATACCCTCTTTATGATCACCTGACGAATTAGTTTTTGATGAAACGTTATTTGAGGTGGATGCCGAAGCAGAGGGACTGGAGTCAGCTCCAGGTTCCCCACTCTCAGAGTCTCTTCTTCCTGAAGAATTTGTAATGACATCATCATATAGGTCAACCCCTTCTCCTCCAAATTCATCTTGCTGCAAACAAAAAAAAACAAGAAGCGATATGTAACACTATACTACAACACTGATTACAAAAAGAAGCAACGTAAAACTCAAAAATAATTTCGAGGTTTCATCACAACACTTACAGAGTTAAAATCTTGTTCAATATCGTCAGCATACAAGTCTATATCGACGCCTTCTGCTGTCATTGTACAGCTTATATGTATTTAGTTTAAGTAAGGCTAAAGTAAACTGTCTTAGTACCCCACAGTGAACACTTTCACCCTTATACGTAGAGAGTGGGTCAATTTCCTTAATTAACATTAAAAATAAACTCTTTCTCCTTGTAAAACCGGTACTTTTCTTCAACACCAGTCATAGATAGAACATGTACTCAGATCTTCCAGTCAAAATTGCAAGTAGTCTGTATTAACTACCCTAACACGTGAATAGCTATATCGCTATTTTACAGCCATTTTTCAGATATAATTTTGTGTATTATATAGGACATGACATTGCATAACAATGGCATGGTATTTTAGGGTGTTTATCTATTTTGTTCAGTCAATTCTGATACTGAATTGATAGCCTTTTCCAGCAATACTAACAATCAACAATGCTAGTAGATGAACAAACAAGAAAGCATTGTTGTAACACCAGTTAAAAACTTAACTTGAAAGATTTGGTTAGAGACGCCTTTGCAACGTCATGCTGCGGCGTGTGGGTTACACGAACATTTCCCAGTGCATATCATGAAATAGCTTGTACTTTTTGTTATACTAAACCTATCGGTAATCCGAGAAATCACAAAATCGGACTTCCAGTTAAAACCTACATTTAACCGTCATGCTAACTTTGTTGTATTTCAAAACTAATTAAATTTACTCATGAATGTGGCTGTACGTCAAATGTACCCCACTATATCCACTGAAAAATTCAATAACAACAACGAGCAAATCATATTTGTATCTCACTCAACTACCCAACAGCCCTAATGGAGCTGATTTTTTTTACAGTAGGTGGTATTTGGTAATGTGGTTACAAAGTACATACAATAGCTTCTTAGTTATGTTGTAGCTTCTTAGCTAGATAATATTGCGTGCTACAATCTACGACTGTGTTGAGTGTTGTCGCTGTTTATAGCTTAAAGCTTGTGGTGGTGCGGTGTAGTATACTAAAAGGGTAATGCACAACAATTCAATCTATATTATGTGCATAAACACCGATTCAAACAAGTAAGGATACACAATGGTAACCTAAAATTGTGTGGAAATATAGTAGACATATTATTAGCACGTAAAATTCAACCCTACTGATAGTTGCTGTTTTCAGGAAACTAATAGTTGTTAGGTACATTTATAAATTTAAATAGTTATAATTACGTATGATAGCATGTGCCGTTTCATTGCATATTGTTGAAAGATTATTCTATCATTATTAATTATTCCTCTATCAATAAAATGATAATGTCAAGTTATCAAGTACCAACCACAAGTTCAAAAATAGAATCACAGCATTTAATACGCTGCCCAACAACTTTGTTAAAAGCTCGATGCCGTTCTTCTGGTTTTCATTTTTTGGGTGGTCCCACTAGTGTTCTCCAGTGCTGCTGCTATTGCACTTCAAGCAAGAAAACGACTACCCATATAGATGTAGTTTTGGGTTTGAAAGATTATATCGGAATCGGAATTTTGATCGGGCTTGTTACACGTGGTTTTGAATGCTGCACACGTGATACTGTAAGAGATTCTAAATACAAATACGTAGGTATATGCCATTATTTAAGTGCCGCCCATCTATTTCCATTTTTCGATTTAGTAAAATCTGAGCAATTCCTAGACATAATAGATCATTTTGCAGATATGGTTTTACTGTGTTGTTTATACATTCAATACTTGCTCTCCTTTAATGAATGTTCTGTTGAATTTTTGTTCTGAAATATACGTTCAAACTTTTATGAATTTTTTACTCTAAATCACCTAAAATTTACATATTTATATTTTAGAATTTGCAACGAATTATCTTAATTCACATTTTTATTACGGCAAATATGACTGTTATTTTACATATTGTATTGTATACTACATTTTGTAAAATTTAAATATCCATACAATATTTTCTTGGTGTAACGGATCAAATAAAAATACATGAAATGGCAAGTACTATTGCATTCCGCATTGTATATTGAATTACAGTCTATACAAATTTATATTATACCATTGTGTCTATATGTGAAAAATGCTTAGCATCAATGAATTCTCAATGCCCTAAGTACGTTTAAAATTTCCACAAAATTAATTGCACGTAAGTTGCGACTGTGTATCTTTACTTGTAAGTACAATATTGTATTGTAAATACACAGCGCAGCGGGGGCCTTTCCTCCTATATATGTATTGAGAAAACGGGAAAAGTTTCTATCGGGTTGAATTCATAGTTATATTTTTGTTTAGTTGTTTCAATCTGCGAGTACCGAAGTACCGTAAGTGTATTTTATTTATAGAAAATATGTACGTTTAGAACTACTTCGTTATTCTCCTTGCTCAAAATTTTCATAGGAATACAAAAAATTCTTTGTAATAGAATACCATGTTCCATGAATTGTTTCTTGTTTTCTGCAAAACAATACTAACTTTTGTTTGTAAATCGAATTTCTTCCGTACATGAACTAAGGATATACCCAACGATGAGGAAGTAGTCCTTACAAAAAGTACAATTTAATTACTGCGTATGCGTATGTCCATAGCATCGGTTGTTTGTCTGACAAACCGACAAAGCATTGTTTAAAAGAAACCATTTTCTCTAGATAATATAATAAATGAATGAATTGCATTTCCCATCACGACCGGCTTTTATTCAGCATTCATGGCACCAACAATATACATGTACAAACAAGTAATATCAGTATGGCGTAGTAGGTGTTGTAGCACACTACAAGTTATAGAAGTATAAAGGTAAAAACTAAACAAGTAAAGATAAAAGATCTACATAAACACAAGGTAGCATTTTCAAGATCTAAAAGTCATTTTACAGCCAAGGCAGCAACAGCAACTGACGCTGCCGACGCATGCAGCAGGCATGCTAAAATGACTACATTTACATTCACACAGAGCAAGACATGCCAGTGTTGAGTTCACCAAACTGGAAAAACTCTTTACTTTTTTGAGTTACTGTTACACTACACTAATAATATTATCATACGACTGCTGCTTGCTGACGCCGACTGTGTGCCGACGCGACGTGCTCACGTTGAAGACAACAAGATACCCTCCCTTGTTAGCAGTAAATACACACATGCATTAAAAACTGACCGAGAAGTAAAAAAAATATATATAGGAGAGAGTACATACGCAAACGAAAATAAACTAACTTGCAGAGAAAACCTTCCCCTGCATGTGCATTGTGCATGTGGTGCACAGAATAAGAATTTCGATCGACGGACGGAGAAAGAAAAAGTCAAAAGTAATTTGTGAACATTGAATCGAACAAAACGTTTGTCGTTCACACACAAGGAGAGAAAACAAAGCAGGCTTTACTTTTACTTAGATTGGGAAAGGATTATCAGATGAAAACCACATAAAAAAAGCAATAATATTTTTTACATTAAAGAATTCATTTTCAGGACTCATTCGCCATTGCACGTTGACTAATACTAATGTATGTATCTATTCAGTTGTCAAGGTCATAACTATCTGTTTCTATGTCACTGTGTGTATGTTGTTTTGTGAATGATACCACAGAACAAGTTGATGCTATGCAAAACTACATAAAATGAAGTTGGCGTCTATTGCTGTTAATGGAGGACTGCATCCGACGTGCTGAAACGCTTTTAATAGGGGCATTGCATATTCCACTTTAAAATTAGCGAGGTGACAGCGAATACGACTGACTGACTACTAGTTTGCCAGCAACTGTGTCACACCGAGCACAACAGAGAATGAATGTTTTCTTTCATTCTGTCTATTTATCCGTAACTTTTTATGCACTCAGGGAGTATGTTGG
Organism: Callyntrura guangdongensis; assembly: GCA_027744295.1. NCBI lineage: Eukaryota > Metazoa > Arthropoda > Collembola > Entomobryomorpha > Paronellidae > Callyntrura > Callyntrura guangdongensis. Next base: position 40,529 of record JAHZNB010002861.1, on the reverse strand, counting down.
AGCATACTTGTTTAATTTATTTTATTACAAAACATTTCTTTAAACGAAAAGCTTCGAGTTTAGTTTTGCGATAGATTCATGCACTACTTTGCTTATTTTTATTACATTTACATTATGGACACTAAAACAAGCACGTTGTTACATAAAAAGGAGTCATTGTAATTTGTAATAGCGCGGTGGTATGTTCCATTTTCATCTATCTTCTTGGTTTTTTGTGTGTAACTTATCTTTCACTACCACTCAAATTCCAATTCAAAAAATACTCGGACTTCAAATTCGCTACTCCTCTTTCAAACTACTTCAAACTTCTTCTACTTTCAAACTTGAAGGCGATGAAAGATTACACACGAAAAATAAGATATTCAAAAATGATATTGATGGAGCAAACAGCGGACATAAAATTAAACTCTCTTGATTATCAATAGAGTTGTGCTACTTTTATATTTGTTTGTAGACATCGGTTACCAGAATGTCCTTTACAAGTGAAAATTCTTGACACTTTTGGTCCATAGATTTCTCCGCATAACAGATCACCGACCTGTAATTATCATAATAATATAAAAGCTGTCATAAAATAAACTAATAAAATTCTTAATGAAACAAGTTTTGCAAATGCATTTGTCATTTACACCCTGCAGGTTACAATTGGAAGCGTAAGATGTATGACGTTGACGGGTATTCTTGTTAAAATTTCTGCATGTCATAAATCCTCTATATACATATTATATTACAAACAACGAATTATCAATCTAATTTCAAAGCTATACTGACAGAATTCAAATAACTCCAAATTAACTCGCGAAGTTTTGCTTAGCGTTTATTTTTCTTTCGTCAGTTCTGACATTCCGGGTTGCTTTCTTTGATGGACTTTCACCAATCAAAGCAAATTTTGTTGCATCCAAGTCTACTTAAGAATCCCTTGCAAAAAGATAATTACCTAAATAAAAAAGAAAACCTTGTTCTCGCAAAACTATTTTTTTTGTGGTGCCAGCCCTCTGCGTTGTTTGTTGTCTGTGGAACATTATTTTCGTAATGATTCCAAATATTTTTGTTGAATTTAGCATCATCAAGTGCCAATTATGATCATTATGCGTGTATGCCTTGAACACACAAGTACTTTTGTGCATAATTCATATTCCCAACTGTCGACCAGCTTATAATAATAAAAATATGATGTCGTTGTTACATCAAAGCAAAGACATTGATCGTAAATAATAATAATAAACGCAGTACTTGAGTACTGAATCTAATTTTTTATTTAATTTAAAAACACATATAAAAGCATTCCTTTTCCACTAATCTGTAATCCCTTTTGTTTTGTTTTTTAATCTTTTGATAAGAAATAACGGATTTCACTAAGGTAGGTGTTCGGGACTCTACCATAGAGAGATCATTGTCGTTGCTAAAGGCTAGAGGAGTGGTGTAATGTAGAGCAATGTGACTCGAAATTATTATTCCTTCTTTATTATTCTAACTTTACTATTCTAAATCACTAATTGATGATAAATATACATATGCGAAAATTTGAAAATCAACAAATCCATCTTCTCACTTCCGTTTTTGCATGTTAAATTCCATGAGGTTTCCATAGAAATGTGGTTCGAAAAATCCTGTTTTCGATTTTTTCCAAAACAACTGATCATAATAACCTGAGACTTATCATGAAGACCAATTAACCAGAATATGAGGTAAATCTACGTCGGAGAACCTCCAATACTCCCTCGTTAGTGATAATAAAAGACCACTTGAAATTCTACCTACTCCGATTCTACTGCTATCTAATCCGACCTTCTCATTTACTCGAGTGATAGTAGCAAAACAACTATTTTTAAAATTCATGAAAATTTTGAGGGTTTTTATGCGATGATTTGAACGTTTGATACCGTTTGCTCTATTTTATGCATCTGCATACTTGATATATTCAATAGATTAATTTTTCTAAGATTCGATATACTAATTGTAAATTCTAATATAGATAGATAGTTCTTCTTGAGTTATATATTATATTATATATATATATATATATATATTAGAAATAAGTTGAATCAGATTTACTTTTCTCTTGCTGAAACAATTTTCATAAAGATTTTTTTTATTATAACCGTTGTAACAGTTGACAGTATATAAAGCCATAAATAAGTATATCCGTGATATTCAGCCATTGTCGTGTCCATCGTATAACCACAATTTTTATTATCCGACTCAATTGTCGGACAAAGGAAACTTGTAGTTGCGTTGTTAGTCGTTCTTTTCAACCAACTCTTTTTTTACCTGTTTTCTTAATTACGCATTTATTATTGTGTCCTCCGTCCTCGTTCGTCAGTCGTGTTTGCTTGTCGCCTTTCTTTGGCTTGCTGGTGTTCCCATCGTCAAATAGCGCTCTCTGCCGCCAATCCAAATATCAGGTTGACTCTGTTTACATATTTATTTCTTCAAGCGAAAGCTTGCTCATTAGTGTGCATCTGTTTACATTGCATTGCACACAGTATCACCATCGTCGCAACAGTACCGCACAGAGGCACACCAAGCATAGCTGCCGAGTAGTGCCTAACACTAACAATAAGTTGCATAGTTGCATCGGCATAATATATTCGCTCTTCGCAGACCCGAGTATTTTGGAATTGATACAGCTTTTTGTGGTATCGGCGGAGAATCAGCCTGTATTGTGGTGTGCGACCAGTTCGACACCAGCTAATAACAACAAACAATAATAATAGCCTTGAATTAAATTTAACAGCCAATTTGGATTTTGAATTCAGAATTCAAATCGGTTTTTACAATTCGACGGAAATTGAATATAGTATTTTAGAGATACAGCGGTGAATTACAAATAAAACCCGTTTGATTGATTGATGATCTGAATGGTACAGAACGGTGTGATTATTCCTCCGTGTTTGTGGGACCCCTCACCTGAGTTAGATAAATTAAACGTTTCTTGTAATTCGTACTTGAATCTTTCGGTATGTGGGTGTCAACTTGATGACAGTATTGTGCTTTGGTATAATATTGATTGAGTCTTCATTGCAGCGATCTGTTTTAGTGCCTTTAGATTAGATACATGTTTGAACCACAGTGTTGAAACGTTTGGAGGGCGTGTATTAAAGTTAAAAGTAACGGCTATAAAGTAATGGCAGATATGAATTCACAAGCTAACAATGCCGTGTCTAGTAATACTGGTACGAATGATGGGCAACAGCAAGTTGTCGTTACGCAGACTCCGCAGGTACTGTATCCACGGAAACTCAAACATATTTATTTAAACAGTTCACAATGCAACAAATTAAACATATACTTGAGTTTGTGCTTTGGTAATAAAAATGGTTTTAATTTAAACAGGTGGTCACTGCCTTGAGTGCTGGAGCAAACCAACCTATTGTTGTACAAACTATAGGGCAGTCGTCTATTCAGAGTGCTATTCCTCAAGCAATTCAGGTTCTGCCAATCGGCAGCTTGGGCAATTTACAGGTATATTTGTATTGTCAATGAATATATGTTGTTAGTTTCAATATTTCAATATGGGCAGAAGATTACTGTAATTTAATGCTGTAAGTTACTTTTTGACCAGACAGTCAACGAAAATGGGAAAGCAGTTTAAATGCATTGTTTGGAAAGCTTAAATTTGATCTACCTTTATTTACAAGACAAGCTTTCTTCTTTAATTCGTTTGTCAGTTTGATGATATGTGTTAATACTGACCGTTAAATTTAAAATTGTCAAGGATCTTTTTGTGTGACAAATTTGGTATTACGACGATCTGTTGGATCAATTTTCAGGGTACTCAGCTACTGCAAACTGCTGATGGGCAAACGTACATTTATCAACCAATGACTGTAGATCAGTCATCCCAGGGATCTCAAAATGCAGTTATAGGCTTAAATGGATCCATCATTCCACTTGCATCTACTGCTGGAGCAACTACGACTACAGTGGCTGGAGCTTCTGTTAATGCCACGACTAATGGAACAACAATTACTGTTCCACAAAACTTTGGCCTTGCTACAACACCAACGAATTTTGTAAGGAACTTGATGTTTTCTGTGATACCTGTTGTTTTTTGGGTTAATATGTCGATGTAATTATTTATTCTAAAGCAAACGTAGTTTCATTTTGCTGATTTAAAATTGCAGCATGAGCAAAAATCAGTATTTATAAGAGCATTTCGATAGTTATCCAGAAAGGGTATTAAATTTATGCAACTAGTCGGAAACGGCTTGCTCATAGAACATTGAACATTAATTTCAGGTAATTCAAGGTGCGGGGACGCCTACTCTAACAAGAATGCCTATTTCCACTCCCGAGCTTTTGGAAGAAGAACCTCTTTATGTAAATGCCAAGCAATATCATCGTATTTTGAAACGGCGACAAGCTAGAGCAAGATTAGAAGCTGAAGGACGAATTCCCAAAGAAAGACCGGTAAGTCATTGTATATTTTTTACTATAAGCCCATACATCTGAATTGAAATGGTTTATTGAAATTAACACTGATTAATTTATTTAAACAGAAATATCTTCATGAATCCCGCCATAAGCATGCTATGAACAGAATACGCGGTGAAGGAGGTCGCTTTCATTCAGGGTAAGCACAAAGCACAATGGTTAATGAATACAGATAATGTGCATTAAACTTTATCGTTAACTCATATTTCGAGTCGTCGAGTACCCAGTGCACGGTAAAGTTTTTTCAATAATCAGTGATTATTAATCACACAAGAGTGTATGTATAACATAGATCTAACAAAGGACTTGATGACCATGATGGTGAAAATGGTTCTGTTGACCAGCACGAGTATCACAGTAACGATGTGCCGTCATTGGCACAGCCGAAACAAGAAATCCCTATTGCTCCTATGGTAAGATGTTCTGATAAATTAGTTCAGTTTCGCTGTTTGCTTATCTCCTGATTTATGCTTCCAAGACTACAAGGTGTAGTTTCTACATAATATGCATTAATATTTAATATTGTAGTAATGCAATTTAATATATCTGCCTGCCTGCTGAAATAATTTACTTAATAGAAAAAAATCACAGTAGTCTTAACCAAAGTAATGATTAGTAAAGTCTAAAGTTTTGAGTGTTTGGACGTTTGTAAGGAAGGTCCAGTTAATATACTTTCTTTTAAATTGTAGACACAATCTCAACACATTTCACCGTTTTAACAACCTTCATGAGTTTTAGAGGTACAATAATATTTCGGAAGTGATTTACGCACCGCGCGATTAGCTCATCTACATTGCCTGGACGAAGAAGGATGTAATTTTTGTAAAATTGAAAAGTATGCAATATCATGATGGATATAAACAAGAAAATATTCATCAGTAAAACAAGTGCCCAACTTGTTATTCCTTGATCGTAAAGGAAGACACAAGTGTAATTTCATTCCTCAGAGAGAATGGTTTCACAATCTGGTTTCATGCTGAGATTGTATTTATTATTATGATTATTTTCAAGTTTTAACGCAAAAGACTTACGTTTATAAGCGTGTAGTATATACACGATGTATATATTAGGATCACCATAAATTCTCTTAAATCCGCCAGATACAAGTTTTCAGAGTGGCCATGTCATTTACGTTACTTCTTGCAACTTTTCGAAAAAGTACAGTGCGTCTTTATCGATTTATTCCTTGTTCTGTTATTTTCCCTATTTGTATTAGAGACAAATTTTTATTTAAATGTTTTTATTTCATTGCTGCACTGCTGTTGCATTCCAACACTTGATTGTTCATATTCATGCTGTCGAGATGTAATAGAAGCACTCTTGTAGACACTAGGACAGTTTAATTGCGATTAAAGAAATATTAGATACACAGAATATCTTTGAGTTATTTTGATAAGGCGATCTCATTTCATTAACCTTTTTGTCAGAACGGAAGCTATGTGCCGTATATATTGTAGCGTTAGGAAGTTTAGATGGGCTGCTATGCCGTAAAGGGATGTGAGCTGAGGTTGTTCTTAAGGGGGAAGTGGGATATTATGTGTGAATGTGTCTGTTTACTAATTAAAAAATGTAACGTGGGTTGACGGATTCGAAGAAAATCGGCTTTGGCGCTGGGTTTAAAGCATGGCACCTATGTTTCACAATTTATGCAACAGTGCAACAACTAACGAAAAGATGATTAAGTGCTACAGGAAAAAAATCAATTAATTTATGCTGTAAATTTACGCATGTTTTGTCGTGCGAAATGTATACATGAGTTAAAACGAACGCACACTATTATAAACGTGAAATTTAGTTTTACTCAGGTTTCATCAATTTCTAATATGATTGGATTTGTTTGCCATCAGTTCCTTGACGTGGCCATAGTCAGATTTAAGCATTTAAAATTACGTCTGCGCACATTTCAGAGAATTTATGGTAATAAACTTAAACTTATCCAATAAGTAATAGGTTATCTGCTTTCATGGGTGGATAGATATACGTATTACATGTGGCAATTGATAGTGTGTGCATGTGTAGGTAGAAGCACAGTGTTTGATGGTAATTAATTACAATAAACATGTTATTAAGAAAAAATGTGATAAAAATTCTCTAATCATAGACAGGACATTTGGCAAGGGTGTTTTCAATGCAATATTTCTATGACAGTAATGACAAAGCTTATGGTAATATGGTAGATTCCATAATCATGGTATTTCCAGTTGGTAATAAAATGAAGTTGCAAAACTACTACATTCAACATGGAATGTACGCTGTTACGTGAGGGGAGAGTCGTATGTGTGAAATTGAGGTAGAATCTCTCTGATACGTGTAACTAGAGATAAATTAGGCATAACAGGTATATTTTTATGTGACATTTGATAAATACTCTATGTTCCAAACCTGAAAATGAAAACTATTCTTAACAATGGCGCAATGATTTAAATGTAATTAGAAGTTACCATCATATCATGTTATGGAAGCGGAAGGTGTTTTGGTATGTAGTTTTTTAAGGTTCTTGTTAAAGCTTTAAGGCTACTTGAGACACTTAGAAGAAGACGATGTTAGTTAACTACTAAACTCCATTGAGTCGATGCATTACATTTCTTAACAATTCAACATAGGAATATCACTAATTTTACTTTTATTGTTAACTGTAACGTAAAAGGTAGCAATACCACCGTTTTGGAAACTTAATATCTTCTCTAATGGCCCTGCACAGAAGATAACAAAAAGGTGGTGTTGTGTTTCCTCGGAATCTGGTCCTCAATTTTGATTGTTTCTATGCATCTGACTATCTGGCTTGTACAAACAGTAAGGTCCATTTATATTTACATTAACTTAACATAAATTGAAAGACGTGAGGGTCTGTATGTGTGTGTGTTGGTATGTATGTTTGTGTGTAGTAAATGAACGCAAGATCGTAAGAATGAAATATAGCTGTAGGACATGCGATATGTATGTAAAATGTGTTCTATTATACACCGTTAATGGTAAATAGTTAAACTACTGTGGCATGTGTTTCTGAGGATGTACTTATTGTCTGTGTGCATACCGACATGGTAATCTGAAATTGATTGTATCTTTGACTAAAAACATCATCTCATCACACTTAAAGTGATCTATTGTTAATACAATATTCTTTTTTTAAATTAAACACATAAACTTTTTAATAAAAAGTTTTTATCGATCATATCTTCGTTTTTTATCATGCATAAATCGTCTACAATCTTATTTGCCTACCCAGTGATGTCTGCAGACTATCACGGTGACAAATAATCGGCATAATATGCATAGCATACATATATTCAATATTCAGTCAAAACGTACTATTTTTCTTTTAAAATCCTATGCTTCGTAAATATGAAACTCATGTGTTGATGGAAGGTTGGAAAGTTGATAAAATTTCCAAAACACATGTGTCTTCTTATTAGATATTACAATGAATAGGCAGATTGGGGCACAATGAGAAGTTTTAGCATATTGTAAAATTGTCATTTAATTTTATTCTGAATCCCATCATAATGACGGCGGTATTGGCATTTACAATTACAACAAGGTTTCCAGATTGATATGTTACATTCTTGTGCCTGACCAGTGGATGCTGCTTGCAACGCGGATGTTTGCCGGACTATAGATTCGTAATCTGCAACATCTTTGCTGTCACCTTGCTGTTAGTTGTCATACGATATTAGGCGACGCATATATGTACGAGACAGTTACATTAAGTATTTTGACACACAAGTGGGTAACCAATGCTCAAATCCTTATGCGATGATTATTGGTCGTTTAGTAAGTACCTTTTTGTTTTGTTTCTTATAAATATTAACCTGTGTATGAATAAATGCATCTGATCTCTTTTCAGCCATCTTCTTTACTTCATCCTCCGAACCTATTTCAACAAATTGCTGGTAAACAGAGATCCCGCTGCAACACTCACAAGAAGTCCAAGTCTTCACGTAAAACCGCTGGTTCTACAACTCCCAGCAATACTGCACTAAAAGGGAAAAGGAATGCAAAAAAATAAAAATGATTTCACATGGAAACCTGATGATAGATTATTAAATTAAAACTAATACTTAAGCTAAATCTGATAAGAAGGGGTGCGAGATTAAAACAAGATTTGGAAGGTCCCACTCTACAGGATATGTATAGGATATGGATAGAGATATGTGTAATTACAAGAAGCCGTCCATGATATGATGAATGTATTAACTGTGTATGTTTCTGATCAGAGCGGAGAACGTTGTTTTAGTATGTTAGTTTTAACTATGGCTTGAAAATGTAAAAGTTTGTGTACAAATGTTTATTGTGTTGTGTTCATTGATACTCCTAATCATCTCCAATATATTTATAATTGATAATGAAAATCATCATCGGGTCTTGAGTGAAACATTACTGTTACAATATTCACTTTTATTAATAAATGACTCAAAGAAAGATCTTTATATCGGGTAATAGTTAATAGTTTGTTTTACACTTTTTTATTTTGTTAAACATGCCTACATTTAAAGTTGTGTGCACTTTAACTATCATACTTTCTCGACACTAACTTAATAACTAGTCGATCCGTAGTTAGTTAAAAAAATTAAATGCTAATAATATTCCATGTAAGTGGAAGTTTTTTACAGCTCCAAAGCTGTTAGTTCTAGTACAAAGAAATACGTTTTCTTATTTTTTGTCTATGTATTAGGTATGCATGTGTGTATCATTTATAATTATAATAAATTAATTGGTAGGATAAATCTCCTGATAAACACATACATCTCAATGGTTGGTGGAGATTGTTAATAATGCAGTTGAGTTCACAACCATTTAGCGTGTAAAGTGTAAGGGCGAAAAGTGAATCGTACAACGAGTTCATGAAAAAATAGGAAGCTAACTAATAGCTAACTCTATTTTTGAAACGAGGATGAGCTGCAGCACTTTTACAACAAACTTGATTCCAAATAGGAATACCGTATTCTGTTAAACCAAATTCAAACATTTATTTTTAATTCTCGAACACTAGTACAGCGAATGAAAATGGATGTTATACTCCATTTTAAAAATTCCTCACAATAAACTAACACGTGCCAATAGTTTAAACCACAATATATATATATAAAAACTCTGCTTTTTCAATAACAATTAGGCTGTTGGCAAACAAGACACTCATCATTTTTTTAAGCTTGTCAGTCATTTCTTAATTACCTAGTTGACAGAGACCAATTTTTAAAATCGACTAGAGATCGAAAACTGCAACATAATTATTCTAGGTAATTCATAACTTTTAATCACATAAGTTATGAATACTTAAGTAGTAGTAAATAGTATTGTTACAGTAATTTTTATAGTTATGGCCATATTCTCTCTTGCTCCTTATGTAGTTCAATTTCACTGACCCAAATATATCATGCGATTTAGACTTGTGTATTTTTAATGCATTTACTTATTACATTTCATATAGTTTTAGCGATTTCATATAAATTAAGTATTAACAGCGATTGGTAAATTTCAGCAACTTTTCATTCTCATTACGCTGGTACCTATATGTAGTTTGGTATTTTGCTGAAATATACTAGCAAAGAACGTGGACATCAATCCAGACAACTTTGTAATTCATTGACACCACTTTCTATACTGAACCTTGAGACAGACGATTGTTTTAGAAGTTTTACAATTTGAAGTTATTGGAAATGTATTGACGATTGCGAAACGTGCAGCTTGACAATATTAGTACAATATGTTTGTATATAGTATAGGTTTTGAAAATTTGTCTCAATAATCGACAAACATTCTGCATAAGTAATTAATAGATTATATAGTTGTACTAAATAAAAAATAATTGATCAGCAAACGTTACTGGTTGGTCTTCCTTGCTAACAAATCGACTAAAGCACGCACAAACAGATTGGTAGGGTAAACGTGATTTTATTCATGCTACATATACATAATATTGCACTTTGTTACGACTAACAATATTTGGGCAAAATGAGGTAATTAATTGGCTGGGAAGAAGCAAACCCCATTTTAGCATCTAACCACTCGCAATAGTGGTCATATTAGCAATATGAGAAGAATTTCCAGATGCCAAGGAACCTCCGGCTGCCTTGTCAGTTGGTATTATTGGCGCCGTGGAGACTTGCCATATAATAAGATGCGCAGCATCTACTGCAGTCCTAATATCTCCTGGAGCTTTGAACCCACAGTCTCCACCATCTTCACCGTCACCTTTAATGATATCAAAGAACAGAGAATTAAGGAATTATTAAACATTTAAAGACACACATCATGATTCCAGTGGTATACGAGGAGATGCATGCACGAGAGAGTTGTTTTTTGTCGTAAGTGAATTGCATTTATAGTCTAGTGTCTCCAGTAGGAGGAGACGTGTTCTTTCGAAAAATAACCAAACCATGCACTGAAAAGCAGCCATGTACAAAAAGTTACATTTTACAAAAAATGGTTAAACTGAAACAAAATGTTATACTTGTACTTGGTGAGCAGTGCCTTCTAGTGCTTTCCCGGTACTTTAGTAAAAAAAAAAAATAATAAACTTAATCGCAAACAATTAATCTAAAGCGTAAGCAGTCGTACCGAAGTTTTAGGAAATATATTGTAATTATGAATTTGTCAGAAATGTTTCACATTAAGGGGTTCGTTTTCAGTCATTAATCATTAATATGGTAGCTACACATCATAGGACTTGTGAATCACAAGTTGTGATAGCATTTAAAATACAAACTACATAATATTATGAAACGAACTTATGCACGTACATCAATAGGTACAGGTGTATAGTGAAGCAGGTAAATTAAATTAATACTAGTAAAGTGACTATATATGAAAAGTACGAGTTTTCAATAAAAAGCGAATGAAATATAACAAAGAACGGCCGCATGACCCACGATTTCGCACTCAGAATATGTTCACAAGAAACATCCGTGTAATGTAATCCGAGTGGTGGCAGGTAGACTGTACCAAGAGCAGAAGAACCCAAGATTTAGAGGCCGCAGTAGTCTAAAGCGGACAGAGTTGCCTACGGTGTAATAATAATACGAATGCATGAACATAATTTGCATTCACTAAGCTGACGCAGTTTTAAATGTAATCATTCCCAAAAATTCTATTTACTTTCAGACCCCAAACCAACAGCTACTGAGTGTCATAATAACTAGAGCAAATTTTATACATTTAAAACTACAACAACTGCTTTTGTGCATTTTTTTACAAAATGACAAGACAAGAGCATTGCTCCTGGAAGCTTGTATTAACTTACGGTATATAGATAAAGATAAAAATGCGTTACTTAAAACCGGCATACTTTTGTAAATAACAGAATTTAACACTTGATTAGTTTGCTTGGCTAATTATATCAGATAGTTTCCTTCGTTGGTGGTGCACCAATAAGATTCACCAGATGACAATGATCAGTATGCGTGAATATACTTCCGTAATTTCGTGTTATCGTAATACCGGGGAGTAGTATTCAACCACAATATATATATGTAAATTCACACGAAAAAGCAGCATACATAAAAAATAAGCGATTAAAATAAAATAAACTTGACCCATGACAGATAATATAGCAGGTATTTCTATAAGGTTTTTGGCAATCAGCAGAGGGATGTGCGGCAGAGATGCGGCTAGGTTCAATACTTAAAGGAAACAAAAATACGGTACTAAAAAATCAAAATCAGAAAAAAGTTGAAAATACTACTGGTACCCAACCCACACGTGCACACGACTGACGGACTTATAACCGACTTACTTTTCTTGGTTTTTTTGCCCTGAGAAACCTCGATATTGTTATTTCAGCTCCCGTTTTTCTTGTTCCAACTTGTCGGTGATTAAAGATGAATGGAGGCGTTGTACTGAACTTATTTCTACTCAATTCTTTGGACTTTTCTGTTTGAATAAATATTCCTCTAAATATGGCAGATAAACTACTACTTATTTATGCTTTGACGTACACCTTGGCGGAGGAAAAACGAAAATCGTGAAGTCACCAATTTTTCGAACTGGAATTGCTTCGTAGTAGGTAATAAGTTATTACGGTTCTTCTGGTCATTTGAAGCATTAATTTTTGCTGGTTTCATTCAACCAAATTAAGGTCAAAGGTAGATACAGAATGGTAACATAAAATACGTACATTGAAATTCATCCTCATAAAGTCATTGAAATTAGCGGTAAGTTGATTAGCTAGGTTGCTGCTCCTCTGTACACGAGCGGTCATCATTTACTAACTTTTCACAATTGCTGCTCACTGTGTCTAAATACAATGAATCTTCTTGAGCTGGTGCATCAGAAATGGTTTTAACATTCTCCGGTGGCATATTCGTCGTCACTGACTCTTCCAATATTGTCTTGACGTTGTCATTTATTTTATCCATGGATGTTTCGGAATTAGTTTCCGGCAATAAATTATTATTTAGTTGAGCGTCGGCCTCCATCTCATTTTTATTGTGAATGTCATTACATTCATTTACTATTATGTCTTGTGACAAAATATTTGTTTCCTCTCCCGTGTGGTGTTGCTGAGCGCAAGCTGTTTCACTGGGCGAATGATCGTTTGCTGCCGTTGGAGTGGACGGTGGTGTCACAGTGGTTGAGCTACTGTTCATCTCATTAGCCAGCATCTTGAGAGGGCAAGACGTTTGCTCCGAGTCGCAACAGTAAGGCAATTTCCACACAATTAAGTGACTAGCTGTGTCTCCATCTGCCTCATCAACTGTGCCCCAAGAAACCATGTATCATCATCATGTATGTAGCACACACATCACCACGGAGACAACAATAAACCAAGAAACAAAAAAGAAAGTAATTTATATACCAACAAGCATGCAGGACGAAGGAGGAGGGATGACAGTGAAAGCAGCAAGCATAATACACGTTTTAAATATTGTATGTATAACGAATAGGAATAACAACAGCAAGTAGCCAATGCACCCACTCAAGCGACAAAGAAGTGCTCAGCTCAGATGCCTCTACTGACACACGCGTTTGTCGTCATTATGGCAAAATTCCCAAGACTTATGATTTATGTCAGAATCATTTACCATGACTTGCCCAAGGCAGCAAATTTCGACTGCCTTTGGCATTTATATCTACACAAAATAATATCATTCATCTTATTTCATATAACAATAAGGTGTGTCTCATATTGTTTTCTTGTTTCAATGTCTATCAATGCCCAATTAAAACTCGTATTCGGCGTTCAACAAGATCAATGTTTCAAAAAGTTTGCTTTGTACTGAGTACATCCTTATTTTTAAATGCTCCTATGGCTCCTAAGAATATATATTCAATCCAAGAATTGTTGTCTGCACTGTCAACTGTTGTGTGCAAAGGCACGTTGTTGTTCAATCAATATGCTTGGCATATATTCAGCATCATTTTTCTGAAATTGATGCAACTTAATGGAACAGTCGAAGTCTAAAATGAATTAATGAATTTCATATGCCTGATATAACACAAACAGTGCGCATTTAAATAAACGTACTTGAAAAATCGTACATTATGTGAACTATGAACTTGGACAGGACAGTGAAAATGTATTGTGTTCAGTAACTATGTTTCGTGTTTAAAGAAAAATGTACAAAAATGCTCACGGTGATTACCAGTGAATTGAAACGTCAATAGTAGCCAAATAATATTAATTCTGTTAAATTAATGTCTGCTGTTAAATAATAACGTGATTCACTGCAGCCCCCGTAACCAGATAAAAAATTGTTGTTTTTTTTTTCGTTTTTGAAGAGATAGCCTTTTGTACTTTATATTTATATTATAAACTACCCAGAATTTCATATTCAAACTTTCAAATCTATGGTAAAATGTAATGTGTAGAACAAACGGTGACTGGGGGATGCAGAAAATTTGTTAAAAGACAGTTGAGAAAAGTGAGCAACATTTGTTTACAGTGTGGGACACATAATGCACGAGGACAAATTGTATAAACTGTCTCCTTACCCACACGGAAGTCAATGTATCCCTCTCCACCTGAAATGACTAGCATAGAATTGTTTCTAGCAAGCGAGGCAATCCCACCTCTACCACCTCCATCCCGGTGTTGTGTCTCATCTCCCATCATAGCCATTGCACCTAAAATATAAATCACAATCATACAATTACTTATGAAACTACTATATAACCAACTAATTCGATTTGTTTAAAAAATCGTAATTACCATGTGTGTCGCTAAATGGTGCCCCAGGAACAGCTACGAAAAATTTCACAGCATCGCGATGACCATGGAATGAGAGCTGAGCTTGAGACATGGAACAATATGGTATTTCTCGTCCACCCTTTTCTTCTACTGGCCCCGAAACTCTTACAATGGCACCAGGAAACACAGGTTTTGCAGTATTTGTTACGTCCATTCGACCTTGAAAATTGGGTAGTTGTTCATCCAGTTCAGTAAATATTCAAAAAATGGTGTCTGATGAAATGACAATATTCAGTGTGTCTTACCAATACTGCCGTGTCCCGGTAATATAGATACTGATTCCGAAAGAGGAACCGATATAATCACACCGTTTCCTGTACCTATCCATAGTCTATGACTAGCAATGAGCAAGGCTGTTATTCTAGCATATGAAAACCCCAGTTTGCCAGTTCCTGACGTAATTAATATTGTGTTAATTAAAAATCTGTTGTCTACTTTTCCATCAATGGCACTCATAGTTTTTGCTTAGTTAAAGTTGAATGAATAGACTTTACCTAACATTTTGGAGACATACGGTTCTATATCAACATCTTGTAGATGCTCGTAAGTAGTTGCATGATAGAGTCGCAAAGTTGAATCCAATCGTATAGAAACCCAAACTCCATCTCCGTAGCAAGCCATTTGACGCACTTGGGATTCCTTTCGGGGATGCGCCTCAAAGCTAGTCTATATAATCACAAAGACTTAAAAATGTGTTGTTGAAATTACAAATAGTTCATAACACAAGAACCGTTAACTTACTTTGACTAATAAAGTTGTTACATCGACAACATGAATCTTATTTCGGAAACCACACCATACTTGGTCATGCACAACAGACAGGCACCGGATGGAATGGTGTGGCTGTTGGCCAAAGTCGAGTAAATGGTAAGTGGATAGGTTCCAGTGACCGTCATCGTTTCTTCTGAAAATTGCTATTGTTCCGTTTGCCATGGATACAAATACTCTTCCGCGTAGGTGCCTATAATGTCATTTGAGAAATTTACGCTTTCATGAATCATGATGACGTTTTACTAAGAAGCGTGTACATGTGCAATATTTTTCTTTTCCCTTACGTTATGGATAAAACTGAATCCATGAGACGGACACGGTGCAAACATCTTTCCCATTGAGCTACAGCCGAGTGCACATACACAAATCCACTCTGCGCACCAAGCCACATTGTGGGCTGAACACTCGACATAAAAATCTCTTCTTCTGGAATCGCTGTGTCATGTCCAATAATAACCGAATTAACTGCATTTGTTTCTGAACTAAGTACACCTGTGGTTTCTTGGGGTAGACTTGCACCTGATGCTTCACTGTCATTTTCTGTATTGTTATCTTCAGTCTCCACGGCTTCAGTCTTTATGTCACTCGTAGTGCGGTTTTCCGTCGTTGCGTTATCACTCACAGTTACACTTTTGCTTCGACGTCGTTCCGTTTGATCAATGAGAGATGCTGCTCGTACATAGGATAGAACGCCAGTTTTACCAGCTGGGATGCTGCCACTGTCTTCCATGGGGTTTTCTGGTATACCCTCGTCCGGTCTAAGATCATCGTCTTTTACACCTGAAATACAAAACGAAGTACCCGGTGACAAATGTACAGTAAAGGTGCAAATAAATGGGTATCGCAAATGACAACATGAATGCAAACCTGGAACTGCGGCTATACACAGTAAGTGTGACGGGCACACTTCAAAAGAGAGAATCACGTCTGCGGGTCTATTGGCATCTATAATGGTTACTCGACTAGCAGGATGCGTTGCAGTACATATCCAAACATGTGGCGACGAGTATGTTCTACCGACTTCTCCCTTTTTCGTGTTACCTCCACTTAAGTCGACTCCAGAGGCACAAAAGATCTATAAGCATAAGTCAAAACCTTGGAATCACCAGGGCAACATTTTCCTTATAGACTAACTAACATGTAGTCGAATTCATACAACCATTCGTGTCAGTATTTGTGTGGATTGAAAAACTCTGATTCGAACAATGAAATATCTTTCATCTTTCATTGATTGAACATTTATGTTGGTATGTATGCTAACATTCAAAAAATACCATCATTTGCCCAAACAATTCTCATTTTAAATTTTTGTACCAAAAATTTACATATCACGTCAACTGCACTTTTATACGAAAAAATTTGTAATACAATTATGCCTAACCAACAATGTTAAAATGTATCCGCTACTTCTCGTTGTAAGGTTATATGTATGTATTTAAAAGTTTTTCGTTTATAGTGTAGCAGAACCTATAAGTTAAATAAAACTGGTCACATCAATGTAAATCGACATGACGTATTGCACCAGCGTTGCACTAGCCAAAATCTTGAGGAGCAATAATACATGATTTCGTAGTTATTCACAACACATTGAATTCACAGGGTGTCATTTACTTCTTTAACAAATACACTTCTAATACTAATACTATATACAAAAAGCGGTAAAATATGCCTACTTACTTTCATTCCGGGTGCTTGTTCCATAAATGGTCGGCAATAAATTGGCACAGGTACGGGTAAGTGTCTCGTTGGTAGTGGGACAGAAGCTCCCGGCTTTGCAGATGAATTTTCATTTGGTGCGCCATCACGGTTTGTACCAATATTAGAAGAGACGTATGTAGAACCAGTAGCTGTCGCAGCTTTTGCTGGTAAACTCCACCCATACGCCTATAAACAATCATTAAATTTAGTTGTAGTTACGACTAGAAGTAAATACCTTCGTAACCAATAACACAATCATAGTTCACCTGCATGCGTCCATCATCTTTTCGCACGTGTGCCTTTATTTTGCTTATTGTGGCTTGCTCTCTGCGTTGCTGCGTGTCCCCAAGACGCCTCAGTTGCAATTTCTCCGCTGACCTTGGAAACGTTAAAGTAATTTTTAAATTGCCTTTTGTGATCATTTACCCCTCTTTATGAAAGTATTCAAATAAAAATGTACATTTCTGTGGAATTCCTTGGTCTATACGGCTCCACTGCATTGGAGTTGACGGGGGCTGATGCATTGGACGCTCCAGCTCCTCCCCGAGTGGGGGATGAATGAGGTACAATTCCACCAGAAGATACCAAGCGATCTGTTGTCATTGTGAGCGCTGGAGTTGCAGTTTTGCTGAACAGATTGCTGAAGCTGTTTACACATAATACCAAACACGTTTAGCTATTACGATAGAAATGGTCAATAAAATATATTCTTTCAATTAAAGCGCTTACAAATTGAAAATTCCTCGGTTATTTTTGTTCTTGTCAATTGAGGGGTCTTGTTTGGCAGCTCTGAGCATTTCTGTCCAACGAACCGCGTCTTGAAGCTCCATAAACCGTTCTTTGTACTGATTTCGTTCCATGAGTACACGCGCCATCTCCACACGTGTAAATCTCTTCCTTTGTGCCAAAGGTACATCTTCTTCGTCATCAGATTTATTACTGCTTTTCTTTTCTAGTTCTTCCTTTGCCTTCTTCACCTCATCCTCTAGCTCTTGTACCCGTAGTTTAAGTCTGGCCTTCACCGCATTCAACGAAGCAATTTCTTCTCTCAAAATTTCTTGCTCACTGTAAAATTGAAACTTGGAATCAAAACAAGAATTTCCCAAGATTGATTGTAATAAAACGTACTCGTAAATAATGGACCCACCTAGTTAACTCATCCACTTTTGCAATTAAATCATCCTTAACTATGTTTAATGCATTTTTAGTAGCTAGTAGCTCGTTGTTTTCCATAATTAGGTTTTCGACCTCTTTTCCCATGCCTGGAAAATGAAACACGGCAATTCGTAAGGTAATTCGTATTGTCATTATTGTCACGTGAGATGTATGTATTTATGTAACGAAATAGCAGTAAATGTCCATATTTTCTATGATTTTAGTAGTGGCATATTAAAGCCAAAGCTAATTCTGTTGGTATAAATATGGATAAAGTATAGAACTACGTTTCTGAAATCTTTACATGCGTAAGATTTTTACTTATTACTTTGGCTGTATAGCTAAACTAGATTCCTCAAACTTCAACGTTGGATCTATTATTCGCTATACTTACAAACTCATACTCATAATAAGTTTGACTACACCGCTAAAAGTGAATCATAAGTCTACAAAACTACCTTGTGTTTAATAAGCACATCAATGATCTACTGTCTGACTAAATTTATACGATAAGGTTGGTAAACGAACGATAATTATAGTTAAGACTGTGCATTGAAGAGACTGTCCTTACAAACTCTTCACGGAATGTCATTTGCTTAACACGTAAACCTGTAACTTTACGTTACCCCTTCGTACTCGGAAACTACACGGCCATTTTTATTGGAAATTGGTAGCCAGGTAGTTTAAGATATTCTCTATCATGTGGTGAAAGGATTTTAAGCAAAAATAATTTTGAAGGCATTAAATTGATATTTTAAACAAAAACATGTGTTTGTGCATATATTTGAAATGTGAATTTAGTGCCTTTTTAATTATTTTTGTGTAAAACCCTATGGCCACATGATAGAGAATATCTTAAACTACTTAGCTACAGATTTTCAATAAAATTGATCGTGTAGTTTCCGAGTAATACGGGATAACGTAAAGTTACAGGTTTACATGTTAAGCAAATGACATTCCGTGATGAGTTTGTAAGTAGTCTCTTTAATGCACAGTCTTAATCTTTCCCAAGCACAAAAATACTGAGGAAATAGAGCAAGCTCGGTTGCAACATATCGTATCGATAAATAATCATTCTATCAATTCAACAGCCACATCGTAAACAGTATCAAACATTATTTACTTAAAGGGTTTTGTCTAGAAGGAGTTAGCAAATCAAACGAACAAAATTAGAAAGTTGGAGGTGAGATAACCCATAACAAACACTCCAAATCCGTTTGAAAAATATGTCATCGGTTATGATATGAAATTGGTAATTTACAAACTTTTATATTGATTAGCAGCCTAACTTACCTTCCTTATCTGGTTAATTGATCAATAATAATTAGCTTTACCTACACATAAATGCATTAATGATTACGCGCGTAGCATTATTATGACAGGTGCCTGCTTACCGAAGAAGTTGTCGTTGACTACATTATAACGCCACCAATGGGAAGAGAGTAAATAAGAACCATGGTCACCATGTTAGATCGACAGCAAGAATTTGGTTAGATGTCACACACACAGTGAATGTACATAACACAGAAAAGAATTTTGGTCTATTAGTTCATTATTATCACCATATCCAATTGACGAAAATAATATTTTTTGTCTTAATTTGCGCAGCGCCCTTATCATAGTTCGGATATTCTACTTATCAGCGGGATTTTTTAAACGCCCCCGGTACCATTTTATGTAAGCTGTAAAATATACTACATTTTGTCTTTGACCATGGAAAGTTAAAGCAGCACTCCAATATATTTTAGTCCATAAATTGTAGTGTACCGAACCACAGTACACAAATTGTACGTTTGGCATTGCACCTTTAGTATCTCTTTGTATAGAAAAGCTTTCTAGTAATCACTTGAAAAGTAGTACTGATTTATTTTAAACTGAAATTAGTTAAGTTTTTTGGTTGGCTCTAATAGGATGCTATCTGAAACTCTAATTTTGGTATATTAAGTTCTGTTTATTGGTACTAAACCGAATTAATTAATGTATTTTCTTTAGCTCATATATCATCCATCTTTGTGATAGGCTTTAGGGCAGTAGTATTTAGTATTATTGATGTACCTGACAATAATTTATTTTCACTAATCAGTTACAAACGAACGATGCTTATGTTGTCTACGAAAATAGATAACATAACATTGAATGGGGTATGTATGATGATGGTGATGGGATAAAAAATATGTAAATAATTGATAAGCAAAAATAGAAAAGTTAATACAGAAACTATTCAAACAATAAAGATCTTGATCAAAATATTTCTATGGTGATATCATCAACACGTTAAGAAAATGACGTGTAGATACAGCAAATAAACTGGATAAAGTATTAATATTAAGCGAAAGCTATTTTACAGTCTTAGCGGAAATTTGTATATTATAGTAAAGTGAAATAATGAAGTTAAATCAGTGAATACTATGCAATTGCAAACGGAAAGTTACTCTACTACACTACTGCGAACAATGAATTATGTACAACATAGAAGAGATACGGAAAAACAAAAATCGAATTAAATTATATAATATGTACAACGGAAGAGACTCCGCTGAAAAAAATAATGAGGGAACAGTACCGTTGACAGAAGAAGAATGGGCGGGAGGTGAATCGCAACTATTCTCACTGCCAACATCTGCCAAAATATAACAGAAAGTAGAAAACACCAAAAGTGAGAACAAAAGAATTGAGTGAAAGTATGAAGAATAGCTTGTTGACCGTTATAGGTGCGTATTATATAACTGCTCTGAGCAACAACAACTAGAATACGAAACGACACTCGATATTATATAGATTCGATTACTATAGCAACCTAAATGGCTGAAAATCTTGGAAGTACTAAAGCGGTGTCAATTGCACCTTATGGTGCTGTAGTGGTGTTGACAAAGTGTAACTGTCGAGTTTTCATTTACACGACCGTGCGACGTCACAGCGTTTCGTTATCCATTATTTGTATAATTTAGTGTATAGTGTAAAATAAAATAGATACTTAACACCCGAAAACCACACAAGTGAAAGTAGAAAAAAACTACTGAGAAGTTTACCAAAAATAAAGGAAAATGATAAAATCTCAAGTGTCTACAGTAATCTAATTAATCGAAATTGTAACCCGTTGCGCCAATGCCACTCATTGATTCTTCTAATTATTGGTTACACAAAGGTATTCTACTGAAATTAATACAAAAAAGTTTAAGAGTTCGAGTTGTCACCGCTTCACCGGTACATTATATTGTTTGCATCCATTGCACGTAAATATTCCATAGGTTTGTGACTCGCGAGTTCATTTTTTCATTTGAGCGTATACGTTCATTCTTGATGTACACAATGGGGGCGTTTACTTGTAATTGAATAGTGGCAGTGTAGAAAGGTCTGTTGGATGTTTCTGAATTGAATTAATTTATAATGTAGTACGAAATGAATTATGGTTTTGGCTGATATTTTGAGGGTGATTTCAGCATGCGACACTAATCATTACGTAGTAAGCCCAGGGGCTAATGAACACACCTGATGAGGCATACTCTCCTGGGTGAACCCAGCCACCTGTCAATCACCAAAAAGGGAGTTTGTAATATGATTCATCGTAAATGTATACAAATATGGCAGTTATGAATATGAAACGTACCTGTTATGTCAGTAGGTTCCTCTACAATTTCTGGCTCTTGGAAGCTAAACTCCTGATACAGTGTATTACCGGTTCTCTCCTCTCTAAATAAGTGAGAAATTAATATGGAAGTAAGTTTAAAATCATTTATCGCCAGCGTTTGTTGTAGAGATGAAAATTGTCGTTGTTTCTCACTTCTTTGTTCGACTCTTTCCACTTTGTGCTTGTGGTTGCATTTGCTGGGGTTGTACTTCTCTGTCCTTTCCAGATTCTGATGAAGGTGGCGTTGAATCATTAACACTATTACCATCCACGATCTCATCCATTGACATTTCTTCTTGAATGTTGGAAGTGGCTGAGCGCAGACCCGAGCCTGTCGGCGACAATACAGACACTGGACCATCACTGGGACTGGCCAAGGACTTAAGTGGTGTGTTGTTTGCTAGAGATTCAAATCCAAATGAAACAGGGCCTGTTGATCTTGACATCACATTACCAATTTTCTTTGGCATTCCAAACGTTTCCAGACGATCTGTTCCCATGAGTATTTTTGTCCTTTCCATGTAGTCCATGTGAGTTTTGAACAATTCTGTGTATCTATCATGCAACTTGGCATATTCTCGTTTCATCTCTGTTTCTTTGTCCTCCAGTCTTGAAACTAAATTACGAGTGAAATGAAATACTCTAATATGTACAAAATGTAAACTAATTGCATGCTACCGTGATGAGCTAGTTTATCTGTGCTTCGTTATCAGCCTTTTCATAATGAGTATACCGTGATCTGCCGCATTTTTTGCTTTAAGCTCGAGCATTCGTAAAATAGCTTCTAGGCTCTCAATTTTTCCTGTCAAGTCTTTAATTTGCTCCTCCGATTGGTCTTCAATTTCCAGCAGTTTCTGTAGAAAACGTGATAATACTATACTCATATTTTTTCGACACTAAATAATCCATAACCATCTCTCTTTAAGCACACTTGGGCAATTTTTAATTGCGCAGTTATTTGGTATCATTGCTGGCTACAATTTATGCTGGTATTCATTTTCTTTTACTGATTTATCTATAAAACAACGCTACGTTCTCTTACCTGCTCCGTCGTTTTTCGGAGGGCTTTCTCGCGTTCATATTGGGTGACAAGTTGTTCATTGTCCTCGCGTAGTAACTCCACTTCCACCTCATGTTCTTGATTTTCCGTATAACTCAGGTCAAGACACTCAAGAACATTCACAACTAACGGCATTAAGTCCTTCACCACGTCTTCGTCATACTTGTTTATCATCCGCTCGAACTCTTGATAGATGCTACCGGCGAGGGCTTGCACCTGTGATGGTTTCCGAAAGAAAATCATAATTGTGTTGTAGTACTTTCATCGGTAACACTACACCACAGTCAAGCTTCCTCTAACGAGAACACGCTCTGTTCCCGTTTTATCTCGTTATATGTACTACACATATTTTACGAGAAATATCTATTACACTACAAACTGCCACGATTACTGTCATACTTTTAATTATTTTTTCAAATACTTCGTTGTTTCCACATTTTCACTCCAACCTATCAAAATAGACTTTTTGTAAAATTGGCATATATGAATGCTTTCTACAGTAAGTTTGAATCATATTTACATTTTCTATTATTTTCTCGTCACCTTACTAATTACTGATACTTCTAGCTGATTTTATAATATTATTATGAAGGAAAAACATTCTTGTCTTCAGTTGTGGCTTGACTTGTACTTCCTACCCACACGTCGTCATTCTACTAGCCTTAGTCAAGGGATAGAAAATCTAGATTAGACTGAATAAACCAAAAGCCTGCTGGTACCTGCGTATCGGTTAACCCTCATTTGATGTATTTCTTACGTTTTATACGGGATTCAGTGCAATGTACAAAAACATTAGACTTGCTCAGCGATGTACCTCAATACAATACGTCGTTGAAACGAGTGGGAAGTAACAATGAAAAAAATGTTAAAATGTATGCATCATAATATGCAATACGCATCTTCATATCAAACCGAGATTCCCTACAAAAAAATCCATGCGAAGCTCAGAAGCTGCACTTTAGTACCATGGGGCATATTTAAAATTACACTATCTGATCACAACCATGTCTAATCATACACCCTTTTCAGTTTTTTGTGCCTATTATGGTATTTTACGATCGTCAATCTTCTTAACCACGTTAAAGAGCAAAAGCCAAGATGCATAGGAAATAATAATGATAATAATGTTGAATGTAGTAATAATGATATAGAAAATTGAAGACTTCAATATTAACACGCTGTGGCTTAGTATATACCTATGCATGCTTAGCTACATGGTCAATAATAAGGAATCATGTTGGCTTGCAAAAAATTAGAAATGTTGTTGTAAGGTCATGAATAAAATTTAATGAAAAGTAACTCAGTTTGCAGTATTGATAATAAATGAGAGATAAATACTCTGAACTGATACTATTAAGTATTAAGGGAAGCTACATATAAGACTTTACGAAAAAAAGTCAGTTTTCTTGAACCTCCTCTCCAACTTGGCACGCTTTTTTAGCATGGGGTAAATGAACACGCTAACATTGACTTCCCGGTTTTGTAGGTACCCTCATACCAAGGTTTTTTATGCACGGCCCCTCATATGAGCATCATGATTCATGATGATATTATGAAAACTAGATGCCATGATTATACGAAACGACGACGCTCCATTTCTCATTAATG
Organism: Callyntrura guangdongensis; assembly: GCA_027744295.1. NCBI lineage: Eukaryota > Metazoa > Arthropoda > Collembola > Entomobryomorpha > Paronellidae > Callyntrura > Callyntrura guangdongensis. The sequence continues at coordinate 15,986 of JAHZNB010002861.1, read as the reverse complement.
AGCTCTCAAACTGCATATTATACTTACATATGTATAAATCACAAGCCAATCGAGAAGCGCAAAGGTACTTTCTTTCAGCTTACCTTTTCACTCATCACAATGTGACTCTCCGATTGAGTAACGTAGACGGACTCGGAATCTTTGCTGTGCTCCATAACGCTGATCATTTGAACGCTATCGTTTTTGGGTATTTAATAGTGGTTATCGCGTTGGCGATAAGGTAAGTACAGAAGAAAACAGGAGAAAGAAGAGAGCTGTGTAATCTCGTAGAAAAGTACGAGAGGGAAGCGAAGAAGATTGTGAAACAAAAGTGCTAATTCTGTACGAGCGTACTACCACTGCACTACTAGTAGCAGTGGTAGTGGCACAAGATCATCAAAAGATAACAGTAGTAACAACGGTTGAAACACTTGAGTTGAATTGTTGGTCAGTTGGCTGGTGATGATGATGCTGACTGCTGGCCGACCGAATGTGGTTCTCAAGTCTGCTTCTGCTTCTCACTGCAACAATGCTGCATTTAAAGGGATAACGATGATGCTTGCCTTGTTCGTGTACCAATTAGTGATAAATGAATCTTATCTTTTGTTGTGTTTGCTGATCATTGCTTGTTTTTTTCATACTCGCCGGAATATTGGGTTGAGTACTACTGATATTTCATACCGGTAGGGGTTGGCGTATGGCTGCATGACCGTTAAGGGGGTAGTACGGTGCGAGTTGGTTGGCAAAGACGACTGGCTCGGTACGTTTAATGAAGAATTTTGAAGCTTATTCTCTGCCTTCATTACATTGTCGTTGTTTCAAATTTTCTTCGTATTTTTTTTAAAAAAAAGTTTTATTTTCTTTAGTGAAGGCGTAGAAAAGTATGCACTTCCACAAAATGTGTTGCAGACTAACAAACAGACAGAGATATTGGCGACACGAGTTTTCGGTTTTAGTAGTAACTTGACATACCAGCTGCTCTACAATGTGGCGTGGAGAAAGTTGCTGCGTATAAATATATTCGACGGACGCAACTAGACCTGGTCCAGTAGGGTTGGGCACCCATTTTGACTGGATTTGGATATCTTGTAAAAAATGGAATCAATACAACACCACCAGGCACTTCAACTGTGAAGGAAGTTTGTACGTGTCATCTTCATCGTAACACTACGTTGCTCATTGGTATGTGTGTAACCACAAAACCGGAATCACCAGATTTTTATTTTTTTACCATATTTTTTATTGAGTGAGCCGTGAGCATTTGTATTTATAGTTTCTTCATTGAAAGCTCTATCACTGTTTATGATTTTGCATGTCACATGCCGGTAATAAAAAGCAAATTATACTAATTTCTTATCACAATTGTTTTTTTTATTTGCATTGCCTAGCTTTTCATTAAAACTTTCACAGCACACACTCACACACAGAAACACACGCGCTTTCCTGAATTCTTTCCACAGAGTTCGAAAAAGGCCTCCGTTCCCTGGACACAAGCTGCTCAATTGTGTATTATTAACATGCTATTTAATTTGAAAAACTGAATCACACTTCATTATCAGCTAGAATGTCATATACTTGTGCCAGGAGCCACTACTCTTCAGCTGGGTTTGCCAGGAACACAAATATCAGTTTGATAAAATGTGTGTCTGTCGTTGTTTGGCTGCCTGGTAAATGCTGCAACTGCAACAACAATAACAACGATTAATTAAAACATCTTATTTACTGGCACCAGGAGTGAACTTTTTGTTGAGGTTTATGGCACATCAGTGTGTGTGTGTGTGTGTGTGTGGGACACAACCAGAGTAATTATTGATTTTTATGTTTGTGTGGCTTGTGACAAACTCGTTTCTTATGCACTCTGCGTGTTCCAAGTGTTTACACAGCATTAATTATCTACTTTGTTCCGTTATGGTAAAATTTTGTTGTAAAGGTATGACGAATATCCTGTTTTATATTTTGTTGATCGTAGGATGAGAATTATGAGCACATAAAAATAGCACATACAGCGACCGAATGTGTAAAAATTAGCCTAGTTAAAAATTACAGCCGCATAAAAATATTTCTCGCCAAGGACATATATGGCACGAATGTGCGTAATAAGCTCTCACAAACTGTTATGATCTTTAAATCCAACCAAAAATGATTGCCTGCAGGTGGTATATCACATACAGTGTAGTGCATGTGTATGGAAATTCGTTGTTACTGTAGCTCGAAACTCACGACCGTACACTAGCTGGAGGTGCTCTAGCTGCATGTGAGAAAATGTCTATCTTGCACGGCTGCATGTGACATCATGGCCCATCTTAATCTAGGTATACATGATAGAGCTAATATGTAGGTAGTTAAATCTGCTTGACATGAATTAAACTTCAAGATAAGTAGGTGTGACTATCACTTCTGCTGCAGTAAAGAAAAAAGAGACAGACTGTTTTCTATTCAGAACAATTGTCTGCTCTTACTTGGTTCATTCACATGCAAATTAGCCAACACACAACTTTGGTATGACTAATCCCTGTTTTATGGTAGCTACAGTTTTACACAGTATGAGAATATTACATACGATATAATTCTTCAGATTTTGCAAATCTCGCTATCCTCCCACACAATTATCTATGCATATTTATTCCGTCCGCGCTTCACTTTTAGAATTTCTATTAAAACTTTGCAGCATGACTAGCCTATGGAGATGGGAATGGAACCAATATCAGCAAAAATTATGCTTGAGCACTCTCCTGGTGAAATTAGTACTCTATATTATCAAATATTGATAAAGTCCCTGTTGGAACACAAAAATGGTACGTTGGATATTTCTTCTCTGTTAAAATATGTAAATACCTAAATACAACTTCACTGAAAACACGCCCGTCCCACTATGTGTACGGCGAATTCTGATTATGTCTTTATTACTTATTGGGAAATGTTTCTCCTCTTTTGACCGAAAATAGGTACCATATTATGAAGACTAGGCAATCAAAATTTTACACTACAGCTGGCTTTTCCGTGTTCCGTTTTAAAAATGAACCTACCTATTTGAGAGATGAAGACAAGAGATAGCTGATGTTGATGATAATGACGTAAGTTGAAAAAACTGGGAAATGAATACAAAGTTAAAATAGATAAGATAATGTATTTAGCACACACACATAATATAACACACCAACACACAAGGTGGAGTTGACCGAGTTGTTCTGCCTTTTCCACAAAATGAGAAAAGCTGGATAAAAAAGTATCTCTATTATTTTGCGACAACTATGTCCTTTCCAAACTAGCCATGCAAATTGTTTCTCTGTCTCTCGCTCTATTCTTTTCGTCTACTACTGCCACTGCCGATTTTTATCAAACTGCTTAAGCCAATTACACATTCAATGCATGCACCAATACTTCTACTCACCTCCTTTAGATTATATTATTATTATTCAATAGTAATAGTGCTACTACCACTATCATTTTCATTTTTGTGGTTGTTCTGCTAATAATGTTGACTGAAGGTCTTTAACTATTTTGTTCAGAGATTCTACAATTTTGCTCTTTGCGCACACACACACACACACATTCCCTGGTTGGTTTGGTGTGTGTGTCTGTGTATGGAAGTACTAAATGTAGGAGTAGTTCACCATTAGTATCAGTGATGGAAATGTAGTAGTACGTGTTGTAGGTATGGTAGTGGTATGACTTTACTTACAGCAGCATTTTTGCTGGGGGGATTTGGAATCACTGGCTGTGCTTTTGACTTGGAATAATATGTAGCTGAAAGTAAGCGGATTGGAAGGATAAGTGGTACACAAATGGTGCAGTAGTCCACAATAACGACGGCGACGATGAGGTACTTCTTAAAATGCTTTTTGTCAGACCTCTCTCTCTCTCTCTCTCTCTCTCTCTCTCTCTCGCCTCCTCCTCCACTATAATATTTTTTTTTATTTTGGATACGACGACGACGAGCAAAAGAACAAACACATAGTAGCCATATGGAACAATACAGTCGACCAGACACACAGATGTACCCAAAATACACGATCATACGGATTTAGTGTGGTGTTTACTGATAGATGATATAGTATTGGATATAGGGATGTAGTAATAATGCATACATACATACATTTTACATTTATATGAGTGGTTTTAGAGTACATGGTTGCGTTGTTTGCAAAGAAAATACTTGCATTGTTGTACTTACAGTGTCTAGTAACATAAATGACTTTACATGATACATGATGTATTTATGTAGAATATTGGTCTCTGCAGCAGAAGGGTTACGATATGATGAGAAAAGAAAGGATTACTTCTAACGGGTGTACCAAAGGAACGGAATTTTTCACGGAAAAGTTATTTATAGTAGCAACAACACGCATTGTCTTTGGTTTTTTTAGACAAAAGGACTTACAACAACATAACAAAATGCCCGTTTTTACAAGGGACACGAGTTTTTAGTGCTAAATTTCAAGCTACTGGAAAGATAAATAGTATGTGTGGGAAGGTTTCATCGTCATGGGGTAACGTGATCACTGGACCATTTTATTTCTGTATCAAAAGGAGTTTGCTTAAAATGGCAGCTAACGAGTTTTTGGAACATAACATATTATGTCTCTTTATTTGAACACGGACTGCAGGTAAACTACTCGTGTGCTTGAAGCATTTTTGTTGCAATAGCGATGAGTCAGGTCGTCACTTGAGTCGAGTAATCATCATCATAAGTCACCACTCACCATAACAGCTCGCCCGTCCGTGTCCATAACAGATGTAGTCCTGTCGTAAGACATTGATTATATTACATGACTAATATATACGATGGACATAGATACTCATACTGAGACACTATTAGTATTCATGCTTTCAGCAATAACCCTCTCGGCCTGCGTATTTTCTGAGAGGAGTTCTAAGAATAGTGCTGTTACACTGCATCAAGTGAGAAGGAGTGGAAATGTCAAGAAATCAATGTTTTCTTCAGGCATGCGTTTTTCCTTAATAGCCGCACATTTAATCGTATTGAGCGTTTTTTTGCTCTCATTATTATTTTGCACTTTCTAGCCATATTACGACATCCCACACGTTGGACAAGTCAATAAAATTTATTAGGCTATACATATATTATTATTTTCAAAATAATGTTTCTCTGTCCTGCTGTTTTTATGGTCAACAACGTCAAACACAAATTGTCAAATTAGGAGTAATGTGAATTGGCATCAAAACTCAGTGGAAAGGTGATTGATACAAGTCTGAGCATTGAACTGTAAAAAATATGTATGCTTGCCTGCGCTTATCCTACATCCCCCAAATAGGAAAATAGAATTCTTCATTTTCATGACACGTTGTGAGTTGTGACGCCCATATGCCTTGCTAATTGAAAACAAGTAAACAATGACGACGCATTTCAGCTCATATGTAAAGAATTTTTCGAGAGAATTCCTCCATATGGATCAAACAGTCCTTTTCAATGCAAATAGCCAAATGCAATGCAAGTAATTTCTGTCCGTTTAGAAATGCATAGCCATCAATGAGTTCACACAACTCATCTTGTACAGTACTAATCATTGAAACTGACAATTAGTCATCTGAAAAACACTCATGTCCTGTTTAGTTTCTCTTGTAAAAGTTCACAAATAATGATCTGACTAACCAACTAGAAAGAAAATGAATAAATAAATAAACAGCTTTTCGTATTAAACGCTTTGTTACAAGTTGTAACTTACAACCAGCACAAAGTTCTAACCTAAATAAATTAGATACAGCAGCAGATTACACAAGCCGCTGCAGCAAAAAAAAAGTCGCTTGTGTAAAAAATAAGCCATGGTGATCGATGTTAAAAGTCAGTTAAAAGTAATAGAAGCCGACATTGCCAAGCTGGCCCTAGGGATTGCTTAAGGGATATCATTCCAACACGTACGTTTTTAATTCTTGTTAACACAACTCGACTGTTAATGCTCCTGTTATTCCAACAGCATCAGTGATGACATTGACCACCGCGCCGCTGAAGTTCACAGGAGTCGACAAATCTGCATAGTACTTAGTGTTGGTAGATTTGCATTATCAATGTTGCTAAAAAAATTAATTCAATGTAAAAAGTGACCCCCATTCTTTGTCGCTGGGGTACTGGGGTGTCATACGGAGGTCAAGTTAAATATTATTTTGTAGACCTTGTCAATACGAGTCGGTTGCAAACAAAAACCTCGCTCTAAAAGGAAGGATGAGTATTGGAGTGTTGAGCAAACTGCAATAAGTAATGGTGCCCATTACTAAATCTTTGGTGTAAAGTAAAGTAAATCTTTGGTGCCCTTTGGGAATCCCATGGTCAATTAATCTGGGAAAATGTGAGCATATGCGTATATAACCTTAATCACCTATTACTTGAGCTAGTTTGAACTAAATTTAATGAAACCTAATTTACCTTTTCTGTTGACCTCAGGGATCATCCGTCAACTCATAGAGATACTATAGCATTTGTTGTTAATGAGTGAAAATAACCTTCAAAAACTTCTTGTCTTTTAAGAGTTTTAGCAGATACGCACGGCCTTGAAACGATAAAAAATTAATTCCTTCACACACAAGCTGGTCGCAAATAAGCGTGTGAGTTGTTGCCGATGCTTACAACAGCCAGCTTGATAAAGTTAAACCAAACCGAAGATGTCGACCGAAACATTATGACTTGGTAGGAAATCTTGAAAATTTGCAATAGCTCATGCCTGTCTTTTGTATGAAGAAGGAAACCACTAGTTACATGTTAATATATCATGAATTATAATGACTTCAGTTGGTTTAATGTTGCGACAGTTACATGTATGTACAACTCCTCCAGTTTTTTTAGTTCCACCTGGATGAACTATGCTCTACGCTGCTACATTCCTGCATATTTTTTAGGTTTTTGCTTCAACTTGCGCATGCTACTGCTATCCACACCGTCGCCATCGCCATACATATAGGTACATTGAAAACTCAAAAGTCTCGTCTCATGAGGTCTATTTCATACTATTCACATGCATCTCTTCCTGCACGTTTGTTAAGTACAAAATGAGCAGCTGAAGCTGAAAGCCCACACGAAAAGATCAGCTATTTGATGTGTACATGCATCATGTCCACAACCCGTCCAATAGTTCAACGCATTCTGCCAATCACCAGGATCCCATAGAATATCATGCAATGACAACTGACAGATGTAGAAAGCTAAGCTTGCCAGTCTTCTCAGCTGCTAACATAAATATTCGGAACTGATCAGTGATCACTGTTGCTACTTGATATTAGCATCAATACCTATAAATATATACGACGATCAGAATAGATAAATAGTTAATTTTGTGGAAATTACTTTCCTGCACAGCGATTCCCACTTGTTGAAATGTGTGCTCGTGTCAAATTTCTATAATCATTATGAGTCTGCTTTCAGTGAGAAAGTTGGAAATGGGGTCACGGGGATTCCGAAAATCGATGTACAGCTCACCCCACATACTCAAATCATTTCTTCCACAGTTTGTTCCAAAAGCTTGTTTTGGAAGGACTGTATCAGCAACATCCTCAATTAGAATTGGATGTGGAAGTGGGTTCTGGGGAGATACTCCAACAGCAGGTGATTTGTCAAGAGGCTTTTCCATCTCTTTTGAAATGCTATAGCTTCCATTGCAGTGTCACAGATGTTTTAGACATTTTAAATAACAAAATGACTTTCACTTATGACAGTTCCTCAACTTGTGAAGCGTGGATCCATAGATTTTTTGGTTTTGGATTATTTATCGGAAGTTACCATGTCCCTGTTGGTAGCATCACGAAGGAAAATCCCTGATCTGGGGTGGACTCCCGACTTTGTACATGATGTAGGCCCTCATCTCGCCGAAATTAAGAAAAAAGGTGGTATTTTCAAGATAAATTGGGTTGCCAACTTGATTAAAAATGGGAATTCAGAGTAGCGGTATGTAACGGTCGTTACTGACATGTATCTAGGCATACGTGTTGTGACTAATGCTGGTGGTGTCAATCCTACTGCCTGCATGAAAATGATGTTGCAAGTTGCAGAGAAAGTGGGCATTCCAAACTTAAACATTGCAGTCGTTACTGGAGACGACATTTTGAGCAGGAACGTCAAACTGACCAGTGAACAATGTCCTAACCCGGGCACAGTCGCAAGTGCCAACGCATATTTAGGGTACCTGCAATCGTTTACCTCATAAGGACACATAATCGATAATATATTTTTGACACAACACGGAAAATGAACTAGATGTGTGTGTAATGTTACAAATTTTCAGAGCTGGACCAATTTCAAGAGCTTTAGATCTTGGAGCTGATATTATTATTACTGGACGATGCACTGACTCAGCATTGGCTTTGGGGCCTCTCATTCATTCGGTTAGTTGGAGTAGAAACTGTTTTTGTAGATAATATTGTAACAGCACAAATTTTTAGAATGGTGATACTGATGTTCAAAATTTTGCGTTGAGGTACAATTAATGTACATTGAATATTGCTCTAAAATGATGATACTTTTATGTTTTGATTAGTTTAAATGGGATGTCAATGACATGGATTTATTGGCTAAGGGCAGTCTTGCAGGCCATTTAATAGAATGTGGTGCCCAGTCAACAGGAGGTATATTCACAGACTGGGAAAAGATTAACGGATGGGAAAATAATGGTGATGAATCCTTAACCACCTATAAGTAAAAATCCATGCAAAGAAAACAATCCTGGATATTTCTGAATAATGGTTTCTTATCCGATAAATCTATGAAGGTTTCCCAATCGCCGTTTGTGATTCCAACGGAGACTTCATGATTACAAAACCGGAAGGTACCGGGGGTTTAGTAAATATAGGGACAGTTTCCGAGCAACTTTTATATGAAATTCATGACCCTGCTAATTACATCTTACCTGACGTTGTATGTGATTTTACTGGAGTGCGTTTGGAGGAAGTGGAAAACGGCGTTAAAGTTAGTGGAGCTCGTGGGAAACCCGCCACGTCATTCTACAAAGTAGGTAATGGCTGTTTTAAAACCAAACCTATTTTTTTAAATAGTGTTGAGGTGTGTGGACACATGTTGCACTACTACAGTTGACAAATGTCTCTTCAATTATCGCGTATTGTCGCTTACAGGGGGTACATATCAGGATGGTTGGAAATGTCTCGCAGTTTGCCCCATCATTGGTCCTAAGGCCAGAGAGAAAGGCCATAAAACAGCAGAAGCTATAATAAAACGATGTAAAGGAATTTTCAAGGCGCTAAAACTTCCTGATTTTCATCGTGTTCATATTCAAACGATTGGAACCGAAGAAAGTTATGGCGCCAATGCAAGGTTTATATATAGTTACTTAATTTATTAACATGATCACTTGAATTTAGCTTTAATTATCGTATTTCCCAGTAACGCGTTTTCAAGTTGAAAATTTTCTTTTGAATTTTTTCATTAACTTTTAATGATCATAAACGTAAAATATTTCACCTTTAGGCAAAATAACATGGAATCCAGGGAATGCGTACTGTGGATGTCAGTTCATCACCCAGAAAAGAAAGCACTGGAGGTATGCAAACAATGAATCGCTGCTAACTCAATTTGACTTTTTTCAGTGGTGACATGTTTTTAAAATCACATTTGTTCATATTTCCGGCAGTGCTTCGCCAAAGAAATTGCATCCGCGGGAACAGGAATGGCACCTGGATTTACAACAGTAGTCTCGGGTAGACCAAAACCGAGTCCTTTGCTGCAATTTTTCTCTTACCTGACACCTGAGGAGGACGTGGATATACAAATTGAGCTTTCAACAGGACACAAGGAAAACTACAGTCTCCCTGGTCAGAGCAGCACAACTTCCTCCACAAAAATAGATGCTAGTAATGATATTAAAGATATTACCGATTCGAAAGGAACTACTAATTTGACGGGAAGTCAAACGTACCGGCTTAGCGAACTAGCCTTTCTACGGAGTGGGGATAAGGGAAACACGTGTAACATTGGAGTGATTGCAAGAACTCCAGAGATTTACCCACTTTTAAAATTACATTTGACAGCATCAATGGTGGAAGAATATTTTCAACACAAATTTCCCAACGGCAGCAAACAAGGACTCTGTCAAAGATATGAATTACCAGGGGTTTACGCCCTTAATTTTGTTTTAGACAAGTCACTTGGTGGTGGTGGTATAGCCGCCCTAAACCCTGATCCCCAGGGTAAGGGGTATGCTCAGCAGTTGGCCGACTTTACGTTAAAACATGTTCCCAAGCTTATCTAAATTTTTAGACTGAAATAATCGCTTACACAATGAAAGCAACGACTCTTTCATATTTTCTGTTGAAAATAATATATTTTGTTCAATTTGATAAATTGGAAATAAGGACAATAAAAACCATACAAGATGATTTGTTTAATAGTAAAGAAGCAACTTTAGATTACATTTGGAATATTATGTAATTATTTTAAAATACAAGTTCTGATTTTTATTTCATACAATAATATACATTCATTATTTTCTTGAATTTCTCGTAGCTGATCCTCAATCCTCATTTCATTGCAGCACCAGTACTGTCAAGAACGTTTTACACACCTAAACATTTATTAAACGGTACCTGCTCACAATACAATCAGACTTACAATTTCCATAGAAATATAGATTTATCAATGATAAATTATCATTAGTATCAGAGTCTGGTGGTAAACAAACGTGCTTTTACACAAATTAACATATTCGCTACAAAAAAATGTTGGCTTTTACATTCGGACAATGGTTGCCCGTGGTAGGGTTGGTTGGTCTTTGCTGAAACTAGTTTTCATGACAGAATGAAAATACATACGCAGAAACCGGGAATATCGTATAAGTAATCCCATGCGTTGCACACTTAAGACTAACTATAAGGTATATTCAAGGTTAAAATGGCTTATAATATTTATTACAAGGTTACAAGTTATTGGAATTAGATTCATTTAGAATGAGAGCTGCGTTGTAATCATTAACCGAGAATCATTCGAAACAATCACACTTATCGCTTAATAGTATAGTATAATGTAGTATAAAGAGAAAATGTCACACTGATGTTGGATCGTGAACTATTTTCAGAAAAGGAGATTTTTATCAGTTTAACAGGAACGGATGTATTTACTTATTCTTATAGCTTGATAATAATATTACCATGTCAATTGATGACATTGCTTATTTTTAAATATTTTTCACCCTGCTTTCTCTAACTTGTGGTGTGCTACGTTACTTAACGATACAATTTTTTATTAGTATTAGTAGGGAACGTTTGAGAAAAGGTATGATACAGATTCCCCATTGTGTGTTCGACGAACTGCCTCCGCAAACATCATTGACACGTCAATGCACTAGAGGAAAAATAAAAGTAGATTATAAAATTGTGCATTTGCTCCTAGAAAATACATTTTTACTTTCGTGATATGCTTATCAATTTAACCAATCGATTAAAAATTAGTAGGTTTTAAAAACTGAATGCCATTAAGGAGTTTGGGGGTATTGATGTCAATAATCGAACTTCGATTCCTACCCGTCTTCAATCATCACACCGGTATTATCTCTTAATTGTTTAAAATTCCAATATTTTGACAATCTAGAGCACTTCTATGAAAGCTGACTAGCTTTAAAATTATTGTATTGTTAACGGTTCAACACTATCCACAACGACTTGTAAGGTAGTAATTTTTTACATTTGACTTGGAGATGAATGGATTTATTCGTTTGGACATCAATACCACCAATTATCTATTTGGCTTGAAAAGAAATAAAACACGGACGAACAAAACTCATACCTTGAAATATCTCTTCGGAAAACTAGTACAGTAGGAACTGTACATAAGCATTTTCAGTAGTTCAATGATAAATTTGGGTGGAGTACTTAAGGAGTAAAGGTAGGTTGATTGGAAAAACTATATAGGTATTTACAAGCATTGTTAGAAGAAGCTCTAAACAGAATTTATAATTAGATATTACATTTATAATGATTGGAAATAAAGGAAAACTCGAACTAGATACTTAATTGAATATTGCTGACATCAGCAGGTGGGACAATTAGAAGAGACTGTTTTTAACGACTCCTGCTGAGTAGATTTCATGCATGTACAAGTTTGCTCAGGCATTGTACCGCTAATGGTAAACATTGTAATGATAAGAAAGTGAAATGAACATATTGCATCTATATTTAGTAAAAAAAATCTAAGGCGATCGATTGTTGATACAGGGTGTACCAATCACCTACATCGCCGTCTTGTCACGACCCTAGACCAAGACCCAACTTGAGAAGGGAGGAAACGGTACGAAAACGCATTCAGTATCGACAAAACGATAATGCTAAAAATACATTTAATCGTCAATTTGAAGGACTGGCAAGTTTCATGATAAAACAAACGTAGAATATAGATTTATTTCATATTATTATCATCACTAAGGCTAGTACCAATAACAGTAACAAGAGCAATTTAATTTGGCCACCTCATAAATTATGTGGCTACGTGGGGAAACGTGAGACTACAAGAAACGATAAAAAATTTACAAAGGGACGTTTTTTAGCAAGGAAGAAACAATTGACAAGGAATCACATGTGTGGCACAGTAAGGAATTTTCACATGGCATTATTTGCAAAAAGAAAAGAAACGGATTCCGCATTGTGGGTACGGCGTATGGCTTCCGCAATGATCAAAGAGATGTCGGTACACTTGATTAAAAAACGAAACCACAAAACACAAAATTGCAAAAAAAGAAACAACAGTTCAGCAAACAAAGTAACAAAACAAAAAATAGTAGAAACGAGACCAACAACGTAAATACACTTTACATACGTTTGTAGCTGACGTCACAATCAGTTGTCAGGTGCGCTGCAAATTACAAAAGATTAACTAACAGTACATACCTGTATTTTTGGGCATTCCTTAATATGCTTCTCTTGAGGAATTGTATTGGTAACAACAACGGCTTCAAAACATGCGTTGTTGATACGTGAAATGGCAGGTCCGGAAAAGATTCCGTGGGTAAGAATTGCGTAGACTTTCGTCGCTCCAGCCTCCAAAAGCCTAGTTTAAAACATAGAATTCATCATCAAATATTGTTACTCAATAACAATATTTATATATTATTATACAAGTTTAAGTTGATAAGAAAGAACATGTCACACTCACTTTTCCGCAGCATGACAGATGGTACCACAAGTGTCAGCCATATCGTCGACAAGAATGGCCACCCTTTCTTTGACGTCCCCTACCAGAACCATTGAGGCAACCTCGTTGGCTTTTTTCCGTTCTTTGTGGATTAAAGCGAACTCGACGTTCAGACGGTCGGCAATCGCAGTTACTCTAAATAAATATTCATCCGATTTAATGTTAATTTTTGAAGGTTATCTAAAAGTTCACTCTATGCACTCGTTCCCTACTTTGTTACCTTTTGGCACCCCCTGCGTCAGGTGACACAATTATTGCGTTACGCCATTCTGGAATATTTTCTTTGATCCACTTCAGCACGGCTGGTTCAGCGTACAAATTATCCACAGGTATATCGAAAAAACCTTGGATCTGTGACGCATGCAGATCCATTGTTATGATATGGTCTGCGCCAGCTACACTCAACATGTTGGCTACCAGCTTAGCAGAAATCGGTGCCCGGCTCTGTAAAATTGAATGGTTAACATACAGCGAATGCATCAGAAGATGGCAAGATTTTTAATTACTTTTATAGCAGTTGGTGAAATTATAAGAACATTTTCGTTAAAGATAACGTATAAACAAAACGGAAAAGTACTGAACATAAAGTCATGCACTCTTTTACAATATTAGTTCCTATCAAACGCTGTTTGCACTGTTTGCTTCAACTAAGTGTTTTCATAGAAACATAAACATGAACCTTGCATCGGTTACATACAAAAAAGATTTTTAATTTTCTAAACACCAAACACGTAAAATGACCACACACAAACATGGAGACGGATGAATAATTTACAAAATGTACACATAGAAACAGAAGTTGACGATTTTCAGGTAATAAATCCTATGTAATTTAGTAAGTAATCTACATAGTTGTAATTTCGGCTAAATTACAAATTTCAAAGAAGTTCTATAATCGTAAAAAAGCAGTAATATATGCAAGAAAGGGATGATTGAGTAACTCTAAGTAGCACACATTTTACAGCAACAGTAATTGCTATTATTTCACGCACTAGGTTTCCTATATAACACCATAAGCGCATTTCAAACAATCCGACTAATATCGTTCTGTAGTTTTGGACAAAAACTTACATAACTTTCATGCAACATAAAATGGTAAACACAAAAATAATAATGATAACTCAAACTTTCATTGTTATGAAAGGAGCACAACTCACCGCCATGATAATTCCTTGTTGCTTCTGCAAAGTTGCGACGTTGTCGGGATTCCGGCAATTGCGTAAGGCATAAGAGTAAAACCAACAAACAACGGAAGGAAATCAAAATTAATACACTAATTTACCAAGTAACAATGCATACTCAAAAAAACCAAACGTTTGTTTAACGGAAAATTGATACAGGCGGGCCCATATAACTACGATTTACAAACTCATTAATTAGCAAAAAAGCAATACATAATTAGAACATATACATACATACATATACGTAAGATAGAATTCAAGGTCAGAGTTATTATAGAGTATTGTACGGCAGGCAAACGATAGAATAAATTCTTTTCTTTTTTGAAATGTAAGTACATTTTGTAGGGGCGTTAATGCTTTTGAGTCTTCTCATCAATCTCATCCCAGAGTATTTTTACTCTATCAGTAATTTTAAGCAATTTATGTTATTACATATTGTGAAGAAGGAAGAAACAATGGCATTTGCGATCCAAATTACTAACTAAACAGTACAATTCACGAACGTACAACCGAACAAGGCAATGGAAATACAGAAACCCGCCCTCCCATTACGTATATGTATTTTTCTCCAGAGTTTCCTTTTAGGTCATGTTTACTTGTCACAAACGTACGCATGGTGAGTTGTTTTATATACGTGCAAGGTCATTTGGAGCTTTCCCATGCTTCGCAGAATCAAATACAAGTTACATATATTATATTCAGCGTCGCTCAGCGTAAAGTTTGAAGCATACCTAATATTGATTTAATGAGCCCAATTTTTAAGTTATAAAATTCAGGTGTAATGGAAAAGTTTGACCTTTCTCAATGACACGGCAAAATACACTGGCATGAAACTAATCTATATAATAACCGTTATATAACGGTTGAAAAGCCCATTGCATGACAGAACAGAACAATCACAAACAAAGCATATAAATATATACATAATATACAATACAAACATACACATATTATGCATGATCTACATCTACCTTAGATTGACTACGGAGGTTTGATGAAAGATCAAGTGAAAGTAGAACAAGCACAGAGTAAATGGGACTACTCAGAAAAAGAAAGGAGAAAGTTGTAGCCAAGTACGTCAAACAAATGTAGAGCTTTAGGTTTATTTTTAAAGCCGTATTTAACATTTATTGTCATGTGTCATGTAAGAATAAGAATGTAAAAAGAGAAAAAGATCCTAACAAGGGAAAATCGATTGAGTTTATCCTAAAGTTACCGAAAACAATGGAACACGACAGATAAAATGCAGCACAAGTATACTACTTCATGTAACCATAACTGGAAGCCGGAACAACAAGTAATGACTTGATATGCATGTATGGAATACGAACTTGCGGATTTTAGAGAACGGAAACCTGCACGTAGGTATTTACAAGTCCAATTTCGTTAGTTGTTTGGGGACTTGCCGTCTGTCTAACAAAAATAATAACGCAGACAGGCTATGAGAGAGCATCTGCAATCAGCATTAGACCTTCTTCCTTGTTCCTATCTGGATTTGCAATAGGTAGGTAGTTACTTGTACTACTTTTGCATGTACCTTGTGAAAAGAGGACGGCAATAGGACAGAGAGAGAGAGAGAGAGAGGGGAGCACAACGTACCAAACCATTAAAACTCTCACAGTCATGCAGAAGCAAACTTTTCTAATCCAATAACAAACTTTTTCTCTACCAATTCTCCCTTGCGTTTG